>JAZEWT010000004.1:5706941-5717769 GCA_036362905.1 Mordacia mordax
GGTCGCTACGAGTTGTTGATGGGGGGGGGGGGTGCGCAGGTGGTTCGAGGCGTTTAATCCGAGGAGCAGGGACTGCTGGGCACTCGCTGCTCTCGTCGACTCGCGGATCGGTGCTTCACCAGCGAGCCCCATACTCAGATGCATCGACGAGTTGTTCATCAGCCGCTGGCATTGGGGGGGCCGTCGCCACCCTTTCTTGAGAACCTGAAATTTGGCATTAAACAAAAATATATTTACCAGAGAAAATACAACAATGGGTTTTGTTGCTGTATTAATGTTGTCGCCTATATGTGTATGTGTGGGGGGTGTATTTGTAAGCGCTTTCCTTCCACTGGGTCCGCCTCTGCAGCTCTCGTTGATTCATGGGAAATGTCATCTCTCATGCGCGTGACCTGGCCCGCGTGGCACCCGCGGTCACGGCCGGCGCGCGTTTCCAGGTCGCGCTTGAACCGTGGACGCCGAGACGAGGCAACGCCAACGTCCTGTAAGCCGTGCGACCGCCCCGTTCACGAGTACCCACGCAGCGCGGATGAAACGCAGCGTCAAAAGTTCGTGTCCGGGTGTCCGGGGCTCGGTTCAGCCGCGAGAGCGAGGAGGGGCGCGGGGAAGGGGGGGCTTTAATCGGATGCCCAGCTGCGGGAGTTGCCATGCGTGCAGCGCCCCGTCATTAAATATGCATTAGTTGCTTCATCAACTGCAGCTTTCGCTGATAGAATCTAGATACACGGTCGCTCTGAACAGTTGAAGGTATTCTCCGTCGTACGCAGTACGGGTCCGTATTTGCGCGATTACATTTGCATTCCCCGCGTGTTCATCGGAGCGCCCGCGTTCACGTGCCTAAGACGCTCTCCGCGAGCCATTAGCCGTGTCCACTGAATTCTGAGAGTCCCCAACAATGAGATGCTCCGAGACGTGAGTGCGTGATCGAGTGTTGTTGTTTTTTTTTACGCACGAGAGGTGGCACCGCGCGCAAAGCTCGGGATTACAGCCGCCGTCGCTTTGTGTCCGCTGCCTGATGTCGCTGTCGGGCAATGGCAGGAGCTGTTTTTTTTCTCTCTCTCTCCTCTCTCCTGGAACTCTCTCAATTCTTCGCGTAACTGCACTGTCGTGAGAAGCGGCCCTTGAGCGCCGGTGACCATGCAAGTGACGTGCTTTGTCAGGTCCGCCGGATTCTCGGCTCGATGAAGTTACCAAAACGCCTATCGCCGCAGCGAAACGCCCTCTCTTCTGTAACGGAGACACGGAGAGGATTTTTTTTTCTAAATCAGACAAGGAATACACTTGATACCTTGGTATAAATCCCAAGGTATCAAGGACAGCCAGCACACTCAGCGCACCCACAATCTGACAGCAGAAATGCGCCTGTCTTTTTTTTTGTCATTGGTAACCAGAATTCTGGAAATGAAGACGTGTTTCCCGCAAAGTCGAAACACAGTCGCGACCCGAGGCGGTCAACGTTAAGCGTGGCTCGCGTACAGACAAGGCTCTCGGTGGCGCTTGTTTTGATTTGCACGGCAGGGTGGCGCAGCGGTGACGTCTGCCCCACGCAGAGAGAAACCCGTGCCCAAGACGTCTTAATATAAAAAAAACCCACAAGGCGCCTAAATCGCTACTGTTTGACTTTCAGTTGAACTGTTCTGATGTTGTTGTTGGCATTGCGTTCCCGCCACGGCTCTGATTTGTAACAAAAAAAAACCCAGATTAACGTTGTTGTTGCTGATTTTCCGTTCTCTGCCGTTCTTCCGCAGCTCTGTGCAGCGCTTTGTGACCTTCGGGTGCAAAAGTGTTCTATGAACGCAATTATTATTATTATTACTCCCACCTCGGCCTGCTTTTTTG
Organism: Mordacia mordax; assembly: GCA_036362905.1. Lineage (NCBI taxonomy): Eukaryota > Metazoa > Chordata > Hyperoartia > Petromyzontiformes > Petromyzontidae > Mordacia > Mordacia mordax. The sequence continues at coordinate 5,708,781 of JAZEWT010000004.1, forward strand.
CGTGGAGTTTGTGTGTTCTCCACCCGTTCTGCGTGGGCTTTCCCTGTGCTCTCCCTTTACCTGCCACGACAACAACAAAAAAACCTCATCCATTAATTGGCCGATACAGTCCTAGTATAAAGGATGTAGTGTCTGGCAACTGTTGGAGCCGACAAACCACGTGGTTGCTTCTGTCCCCTCACCTCTGCAGGTTTCTCGCACCTCTAAGCCGTTCTCTATCTTGAATGTGCGCCGCGCGTTATACTTTCTAATTTGTATTAGAATTAACAAGTGTTCTTTTTTTTTAAACGGTGAGATTTTTGTTTTTACATTGTAACGTGCGTTTATTACATTCACACGAGGGATAAAGGGTGGCGCGGTGGCGCAGTGAGCCTTACGGCAAGAAGGTCCCGGGTTCGACTCCCCGCTCGAGTGCCTTTGTACGTTGAGTTTGCGAGTTCTCTCTCCCTCGCCAGGTGCTCCAGTTTCCTCCCACCGTCCAAAGAGACGCTGCTGTCTACGTTAATTTGACTGCTTAGTAAATTACCCCCAGTGCCCTGCGATGTACTGGCGTCATATCCTGGGTATAGCCCCGCCTTACGCTCTCTGTCTGCACGGGATAGGCTCCGGCCCCCGGGGACCCTGTACAGGATTAAGCGGGGTTTGAAAATGGTGATTTTCAATAATAAATGCTCCTTTTAAAATATATACATCATCAGCTCATCATTGTCAGAAACCGCTTAGTCCTGTACAGGGTCGCGGTGAGCCGGAGCCTATCCCAGCATACACAGGTCGCAAGGCAAGGATATACCCACGATAGGACGCCAGTCCATCACCGGGCACTGCGGGAAATTTGGTCTGCAAGCCAATTAACCTATGTAGCAGCATGTTTTTTGGACTGTGGGAGGAAAACGGAGTGCCCGGCGAAAATCCACGCTGACAAGGGGAGAACATGCAAACTCTACACAAAAAGGCACCCTCGCCGAGACTCGAACCAGGGACCTTCTTGCTGTGAGGCGACAGCACCGTGCCGCCCAATTGCAATTGTGCCACTTTATATATCAATATCATTATTTAATATAAATCAGTATATAATATCACAAATATGTATATACACGAGGAGCACTTTGTGTCTTTTGTGGCTGTCTGCTATCATCACGTTGGTGTTTATGAATGGATTCGTTGAAATGTGTTGTGTTATTTGTATGCAGCGTGCTGTGTGCTCCGTGTGTCCTGGTGTTAAACGTGACAACACAGATCCTCTCCTCCTCAGCATAGGGCGGTCCAAATGTCTTGTGACCCCCCGCTGAATATCATTGCTCCTTTGCTCATTCATTTCTGTTTTAAACGACGCATTAGTTATTCAATCATTTCGGACGACTGACACGAGTCCATATGCTCTCGAAGAACGATTCGTGGTGAGGAGCGTACGGGCTCGTGAAAATATCACAAGACGGGGAAGGGAAAAAAATTGTGAAATGAGAGTCACAAAATATCGGTACCACCCTATATAATGGAGGACGTGGCCCAGGGGGTAGCGCTGTGACCTCCCAGCAAGAAGGTCCCGGGTTCGAATCTCGGCTCGGGTGCCTTTCTGTATGGAGTTTACATGTTCTCCCCGTGTCCGCGTGGGTTTTCGCCAGGCGCTCCGGTTTCCTCCCACAGTCCAAAAAACATGCTGCTGCATAGGTTAATTGGCTTGCAGACTAAATTTCCCGCAGTGCCCGGTGATGGATTGGCGTCCCATCGTGAGTATATCCCTGCCTTGCGCCCTGTGTCTGCCGGGATAGGCTCCGGCTCACCGCGACCCTGTACAGGACTTATCGGTTCTGACAATGAGATGAAATTAGGTGTTTACATGCGTGCATTTCCCCACTGAAGATAGCGAGTTCGAATCTCCCACAAGCGCAGATTGTATCTGCACAACACCAATACTTTTGTGTTCTATCTTTCAACTTTGCTTCTCACGTATTGCTTAGAGTTGTTGTTAATCTTCAGAAATCCAACAGCAACATTCCCAAAAGGACATCAGGGATACATCCAGGTCAAGGAAGTCATGATCTTAGCAGAAAACATACCAAGAAACGTCAGAAGAACGTGTTACACGCTTGGAACGAGATCGTCTGTAAGGGCGGGTGTTCTGTCAGTTTGTAACAAAAAAATAACCGATTTGTTGGGACCGTCTGGGCCTGGTTTCAGAATATTTTGGACCAATCTGAAAATCGGGAGCACAGCCCGAGGAGGCACAGAAAACCTCCTCCCCCACCCCCCCACCCCCCCGTGCGGAGATTCACGCGGCGAGTCGTACAAAACGTCCTCGAAAAAATATGGGAACTTGGATGGTGAAATCGGAGTTTTCCCCTGGAAATCCACCAGCGGAACGATGCAAGTCTTGCCCCGTGGGCGCGCCATTTCAGAGGCTGAGGACGTGGGCGATTCTCCACCAGCAGATGCTGCAACGCTGCCAAAAGCAATATATTTGCTAAAGGATAAAGGGAATGAGTGAACCATTAACCCCGCCGTATGTGCAGATGATGACAATTTCGCACGGACTGGTGGTTTGTGAGTCACTAAGCTGCCTCACGCACATTAACCGCAGCCGCGGAACGCGGCAACGCCGTCACAGCGCGCGAGCAGAGCGATATCGGGTTGCATTCAATCCGGAAAGCACCGTCGAGCTACGCAGTGGCTCTTTTCGTCAGTTGTCCAGCGGCGAGGGGGCAAGCAGGTTACACCTCGGCGGCGTCTCTTTGAGCTGTGGGAGGAGAGGCGAGTAGCCGGCGGAAACACCACGCGTGCACGGCAGAGAGAGAGAGAGAGAGAACGCGCCACTCCGCAGATGAATTGTACCCGAGCGCTATTCAACTCGACGCCGTGTAACGGGCCCTGTAACAATGCGCGTTTTATGGACGTGGCGCATTTCACCCGCTCTGTGAAAAGACGGCGTCGCCGCACGAGAAGGCGCTGGTCTCCGAGTGCTGTTTGCGACGCGATTTGAAGACGATTCAAAACACGGGGCGGTGGTGTTGTACGACTGAATGCTGCTGAGTAGGTAATTTCGGAATAACACAGCATGCGGTACAAATTATTATTTACGGGGTCTTTTTTTTTTGTCGCCGCAAATTGTGCAAATTGTGTTCGTATGAAAACAATAAATGAAGAAAATTACAATAGCTGGATTTGCGCACGGAAATAAAAAAAAAGAAACACCCTAAATTGCATTTCCAATACAAAGGCTCGGAGAAGGCACAACACGCGTTGAGATCAAGCGGCGAGCCGTGTGCATAGAGAAGGCCACAGATGGGACACAGCGCATGGGTTTGAAGCAGCGTACACGGAGGCAAAAATCCCCCCCAAATAGCCTTTCAGAGACTGAGCAAGCGCTGTGAGACAGGAGCTCCTACGAAGGCTGGCACAGCACACGTTGCGGTGGGTGGCCAAAGAGGCCGCCAGGCCGCCTTTGTCTACCCCGGTATTGATGTTTACGACCCGCACCGGGAACTCAATTTTAAGGCCGAGACCGGGGATGGGGGGAGGGGGGGGGGCTGGCCCAGATATCATATTCAGAACTGTTCATTTGTCGTTGGTGTGGACCTTAAACTCGCGTCTCATCGCGCCAACCGCTACACCACCGCTCGCACAAACACACGAGGGACTGGCGCGCAGTAGAGTTGGGCAGGTTCCGGCGCTCGCAAGCCGCTCTGGCGCACGAAGGAGTTCGTTGATAAGCACCAGCCTTTGTCTCTCTCACCGCGACGGTTACACGATGTTAATAATGACGCAGTATATAACGCTGAGCGAAAAACTCACGCCTGGTCATGGACGAGACACGGAGGCGTGGGGAAAACCGCAGAGAGACACGGGGCGAAGGAAGCCATGCAGTCAGCCGGCGCCAACATTTGCCAGACATTGCGCGCTATATATTTTTCCGTTATCGGTCAATTGATAATTGAGTGTTTTTTTTTTTAATTTGCGGGAGGAAACCGGAGAATCCGGAGGAAACCCACGCAGAACAGGGGGAGAATACACAAACTCCTCATAGAAAAGCGCCCGAGCCGGGAATCGAACTGCCTCGGGTAGAACTCGCTTTCTGTGAGGTGCGGATGTCACCACTGCGCCACCCTACCGCTGAAGTACTCATTTGAGGCTGATTCGACCTAGGGGAGACCCAGGGCCGGTTCAGTAAATCGTCACCGGTCTTGGCCGTGAGCGGGATTTGAACTCTGGTCGCCAGGTTTGTAGCCCAGTGCGCCAACCGCTGAGCCACCGCTCCCCACGCGCGCGCGCGCGCGGGCGGGCGGGCGCACACACACGCGCACACACGTGCAGGCCCGCACTCGCGCCAGCACGTGCCGCAGCGCGCTGCAGACGGGGGTTGCAAGAGACTACGGCGATAAACTAGACTTGGCACGCGCGGGTGTCACTTTGACATCATTATCCACAAACGTGACCGTGCACGGACGACTCTGACGTCCGAAATCCAGGCGGCTGCGGCCCGCAGCGGCCCCATCTACATCGCGATATCACAGCAGGAAAAAAAAGCCAGGAGGAATAAAGGCCTTCGTTCGTGATAGCGATGTGTTTACATCGCAACGCGGCCGCTCGCCGATTCTCGACGCGCCACGCATCAGGACGTTCTTCGTTTCTCTCCTGTCAGCGCACACATCAGCATGCGGCTCGTGCCTAGTGCGTGCGCTTCTTGGTGACGACAGAAGCGCTGCACGTACGGAGAGAGCCCCTCACCTGCGAGGGGACCGGTGCTTGTGCCAAAGGCTCGGGAACCCACATTGCTGCAGCGCGCTACTGTGAGCGGGCATCTCGTTCTCGAGGCATCTCGGGTACATGGGCTCTTGCGACGCGCTTAGCCGCGTGGATCCCACTAGGGACGCCGGCCTGGCGGGTTGGCGCCGGCTAATCATCACGTGGACATGATTCCCCACGCCCCTGCAGATGTTCTCTCTTCAAATGAATGCATTCGAAATTGAATGAATATCTACGCGTCATAAATGGCACACATACATTTATTTACTTATTACAATGCGGGTCTGTGTCGTGACGCCCAGAAACTGACAGCTGTCCGTAGAAAATAAAGCAAAAAAATCCATACTTCGTGTTTTAAAAATTGATAATATAATTTATGTAGTTTTAAAAATAGTGAAATCGATCATTAACATTGATAGCGACCTTTTTTTTACAAGCCGGGGTCATATCTTTTTGCATGCCCCCATTTGTAGGAGAGAAAACCGGGGTTAAATATTAATGCAATTCGCTACCGTGAACGCGTGAGTGTTACCGGCGGGACACCGCACGTGATCGCGACGGCGAGGTCGGTCCATGGGCTCCGCGAATTCGAGCCAGCGGAACGGGAGGCCCCGGGCAGGGGAGGCGGTGGAGTAGGGGGGTGGTGGGCGAATCTAGCGTCCCAGGGGAGCTGTGAGCGCCCCCTACCCGGGCGCGTCACGGGCGCCACACGCAGCTCTAAGCGAGGGAGTCCACGCGGTCGTTCGCTCGCGCGGGAGTCTCGGAGCGGTCCCTGCCTGACTTCCAGGCCGGGCCCGTGATGATGGGAGACCGCGAACCCCGGGATTCCAGGACCCCCGGAGTCCAAGGCGGCGGGTTCCGACAGAGTGGGTTCCGCGTGGGGAGGCAGGAGGAGGACGGGGATGGAGCGAATCGCGCGGAAGGTAGAAGCAATATCGAGAGAGAAAAAAAAAGTCTCTTCCCTGCACGGGCTCCATATGGTGGAGATCAAAGGTGTCACGTGAAATACGGTTTCGTCTTATCGCCAGCCAGCGCTGTTAATTAAACAACACGATCAGAAGCAGCAATAAAACCCAATTAAACTGATCCACGCAGATTGGCGAGCGAGGCATGCTAATTAAAGCCGCACTGCGTTAATTTCCTGCCCCCACGGTTTCCAGCTCCTGAGCACCCAAATAAATAAGTAATGAGCGCTGGCTGTGGGGTGGGAGAGGGGTATGCATGGGGCGCTGGGTAAGCGGGGTCACAAATGGAGAAAGGGCGGCTGGGAAGAGGCGCCGAATGCATTAACCCCTTTACTCGACGGCACCACGGTTTGCCTACGGACACGGGCGATAATGGACTCGCTGCTGCTTTGGAGAAGGGCGTTGGTGCTTCCAGGGGGCCTGCGACGGTGGGAGAGGAGGGATCTTGAACGCGCGTCCTATTCATATTCACTCTCTTACGCATTCATCGTTAACGCTGTCACTGTGCCCGTTTTTGGGCATCGAACGGCCATTCTTGGCAGCACACGACGAAGGGACATTGGCAGATATCTCGACGATCAAATGGTTTGTTTTCCTTTTGAGGCCACTTTTATTTTTTATCGAATATGATGAGTTGTGTTGTTACGTGTGCAGTACTGTCAACGCGGCAGTCACGGGATAATGTGATTGTTACAATGGCATTGTGTTTGGGATACATATTCACCCAGACTAGTCAAATCACGTATATGTGGAACATCACCTTGTATACTACACACACACGTGAGTTGTAAATCATGAAGAGCCAATGTCATTTCACTTCGTAAATGATCCTAATTTTCAATGTGTTGGTAAGCAAAGCTGACGCTGGATAAAGACCTGTCCACGCTCTATCATTTATGAGGATTCTATAACCATACTTCACCACACTGTGTAATGTGGGTCGCTCAAGTTGGGTGAGCCTATGATGGGGTTGAGACATCACTTGCCACAGGCGATAGCCGTGGGTGGTAATCGATACTCGGCAGCACGGCTGACAACTGCACCACCACGCCACTCGTGTGTTTAATCAGTGGAGCAGTGTCATTTCGTTTTGAATGCATACCGAGCAGCGCGACACTTACGCGGACACCCGCACCCGCACACACATTCCATTAGCGCACAATGTGCGGCGTGTCATTCATTTGCAAATCGAGTTCTCGCTTCTGTTCGAGATCTCGCTCGCAGCTTAGAGTATCCTTAAGAGCGTGGCCGGAGGAGTCTGTGTCTTTATTTCAGCCAAGGGGAGAGATAAACAACTATGAACACTTAACGGATGAAGGGTGCACTGTCGGGCCACACACACACATGATGTCGGGGTCGCGTTCCCTCTGAGGATGAATGACGGCGCAGTCACCGTTTTGATCTGGACTGCGCGTGGCCAAGGGCAGCTGTGGTCTCGCCGTTAACTCCGTGCCACGCGGTTTAATCTGCTTGCCCGGAGAATTCCGTCCGCGTGCCTCCGCCACTCACAATGACTATGGAGTCACTCGAATGCTCAGGCCTGTGGATGATGAAAAAAACCCCCGAGAATTTACCCTTTCTGGCAATAATGCAGGCATTAAGACGTCTGAATACCAAATAGACACCTTTCACAAGACATCAAGTTTGCAATAGCCACGTTTGTTTGTGGTAAATATATGCAAACAGGCATGTGTGGTTATTGCAAAGGTGATGTCATAAGTGTCTGTGTGGTGTTCGGCTATCTTTAACGCTTGTATTATTACCGGAGAGGCTAAACAGTTTTCTCGCTTTTCATCGTTTGTTTGCTGGCCAAAAGGTTCCTATGGTGTCATCACGACGTGCGATTTATGCGAATGAAATCAACACGATGTGTGTGACCTCTGACCCCATAATCCGCCTAACCTGGTTTACTGGCCCCAGGGAAAGGCTGCGTGGAGTGGTGGCGCATTTGTGCGCACGCTGAGCTGCGCAACTAGCAGCCAGTTGTTTGATTCTGCTCAAGGCCAGCATCGGTGGCGAATGATATTCGATATGGTCATATCTACCGCCTCGACAAACCGGCACTGCCTAGCGTAGTGAAGTATGGTCAAAACAACCTTCATGACCAACGCAGCACCGGTTGCAAGGCCTTCGTTGGATTTACAAGAGTGTGTAAAAATGTGAATCCTTTACAAACCACAAGGACCTCGCTGTGAGCGCTAACACGCACCTGACAAACATGTCCTGTATAGCCTTAACAGACCGGAGGGCAGGTGCTGTTAGCGAGGACCTATGAAGGCCAGTACGGCACACGAAGGGGTGGTTCGCTTGCCTTTGTCGACGCAGTACACGAAGAAGTGGGGTGACCAGCACCACGCCCGGCCGCCTTTGTCTCCTTAGCGGCGATGTTTACTCATTTGAGGCTGAGTCGATTTAATGGGGGCCCAGAACCGATTCAGAGAATCGTCGCTGGTGTTGGCCGCGAGCGGGAATCGAAATCAGGTCGCAAAATTCGTAGCCCGGCGCGCTAAGCGCTGAGCCACCGCTCCCCACCTGACACACACCGTAACAACACATATCTATCACACATTTATAAACATACCTGCCACACACACACACACACACAAATACACCGTGTACACACACCACGAACACACACACAGATGGCACACACACTCACACGACCACGTCACAGACTCTCGACACACCTGACTGACACAGGCAGGCGCCGAACACACACACACACACACACCGAGGCACACACAAAGACGCACACACACCGTCTCTCAACAGCAGCAGCAGCCTGCAGCAGCCCACCCCCACCCTGCCACACTCAGCCACAAAACACACAGATGTTGCTCTGCAGTGCGTTGCGCTGCCTTAATCAAATGTGCCGCTTGAACTGGCGGCAAAGAAGCGTCTTTCTTCCGAGGGAGCCTGGGAGCGACGGATAAGGGATCGCACACATGACAGACTCGGCGGTCCCGTAGAATCAGGGGACGTGACATCCGGCCGCTCCTCCCGCACGAGGCTGTGGGACCGCCGTGGGTTGTGGAGAGAGACGGTGGGGGGGACGGGGTGGAGGAGACTCGGCGCAAGAGGAGAGGTTGTCTGCGCTATACGTATATGTGTGTGTGTGTGTTTAACGGGCGTGGGCAAACGCCTGCTTCCATGTGTCGGACGCACTGGCATCTAAGTGGCAGATAAGTGGAATTTTCACCGTCGTATTGCTGCTGCTATGGTTACTATTCCCTGTGAATGTAACCCGTTGGTTCTCCAACCGTGCTGAGGGCTTGGTCTCCACC
>JAZEWT010000004.1:5719381-5730031 GCA_036362905.1 Mordacia mordax
GAGGTGTGGGGGGGGGGGCTGGGTAGCCATGCGGTTAGCCGTCGTCTATTCGCCAGACACTGCATCCTATATATTATGAAATTATCGACCAATTAATCATTGAGTTTTTTTTTATAGTTGAGAGACGGCGGCCCAGTGGGTAGCGCTGTCGCCTCACAGAAAGATGGTCCCGGGTTCGAATCTCGGCTCGGGTGCCTTTCTGTGTAGAGTTTGCATGTTCTCCCCTTGTCCACGTAGGTTTTCGCCGGGCACTTCGAACATAGTCCAAAAAAAAACCATGCTGCTGCGTAGGTTAATTGGCTTGCAAACTAAATTTCCCGCAGTGCCCGGTGATGGACTGGCGTCCCATCGTGGGTATATGCCTGCCTTGCGCCCCGTGTCTGCCGGGATAGGCTCCGGCTCACCGCGACCCTGTACAAGACTAAGCTGTTTCTGACAATGAGATGAGATGAGGCAGGAAATTGGAGAATCCAGAGGAAACCCACACAGAACAGGTGAGAGAGAACACACAAACTCCACACAGAAACACGCCCGCGGCGGCAATCGAACCGCTTCGCAGAGGACCTTCTTTCCCTCGGGCACGTATTTATCATCGTGCTAGCGAGCTGGAAGTTCGATGCACATGTTCGTTGCCGTGTGATCTACCCGCGGCTCCTCATAGGGGCGCCGCATGCCCGGGGACACCGGTTCGCTTCCGTGTGCCAGGCGCTGAAGCACGTTTTCTCGCACCCCACTCGCCTCCCTGCACCCAGCAGCACAGCTCGCCCATGTAGAGCTCGCGCGTGCGGTGGTGGGGTTAAGTGTGGGTGCGCCCTCTTCCGACGCGTCTGGTCAACGTGGAAGAATAGGCCAAATCACCGTTCCAGAATCCCCCCCCCCCGACTCAAGCTCTTCAGCCAGCAGTAGAGTTGGCAAGGCATTGCGGCTCGTTGCGGCACAACTCACCTGCAGTACAGGGTGACCCAGATGTATTGTGGCTCAAATTTAATCGACCCCGAAGCATGGCTCATAAGTTTCCTGTGCATATATTTATTTATTTACATCGCGCTCTCTTGTGCGTGGGCGGCGCGGTGGCGCAGTGGTTAGCGCTGACGCCTCACAGCAAGAAGGTCCCGGGTTCGAATCTCTCGGCTCGGGTGCCTTTCTGTGTGGAGTTTGCATGCTCTCCCCGTGTCCGCGTGGGTTTTCGCCGGGTACTCCGGTTTCCTCCCACAGTCCAAAAGCATGCTCCTGGATAGGTTGATTGGCTCGCAGACTAAAATTGTCCCGCAATGCCCGGCGATGGACTGGCGTCCCGTCGTCGGGTGTATTCCTGCCTTACGCCCTGTGTTTCCGGGATAGGCTCCGGCTCACCGTGACCATATATAGGATTAAGCGGTTTCAGATAATGAGATGAGATGAGACTCTTGTGCGTACAGGACACGGGCAGCACCCCGTGCAGCCGACGGATTGATGGCAGAGCGCAAAATTGATTGGGAGCGTCCATCGTGTCACGCTCTCCGTTTCAACATCCGCGGGCTTCCGCGGCGTCCGCCGCTGGGGCCGCGTCGGCCGCTCGCGTAACCCGGCCAGTGAGCCTCGTGGACCGCCTCCCAACCCCCACCCCGTCCCTTCGCCGCAGCGCTGCTCTCCACGCCGGCGTCATTACAACGCGGCCGCGCGCCTCTGTTGTGCGGGCTTTCTCGGGGACAATTACGCTGTTGACCTCATCCTAATATGCTCGATCTCCAAACACCGAGAGCCGATCATTCCAAACCGCTCAACCCGAACAATCATCGAGGCTACAGTGCAGACACTTCACTGGAAAGTGCATTTCCTGGGCTTGGTGGCGAATGTTTGTTTCGGGGGGATGGGGGGGGGGCGCTGTTTATTGATTTATTTCAACATTGTCGTTAATCTGCCATCGTTTTGGTTATTCGGACGCTGCGAGTTCTAATCCAGATTCGCGGGTTCGCTCGTCCCATCGTCCCCCCGAGATCGATCAAACGAGTACCAATCTCTGCAGGGGAAGTCAATAATGGATGTCCTATGGATAGACAGGCCCGCCCTTGCCATAGAAATGTGGAATTTCCACTTGAGGCGGGGGGGGGGCTGTAGAGCTTGACTCCGTGTGGATCGGTTATCGTGAACATCTCGGGCCGCAACACCAGAGTGCCGTAGAGATGCGTGGCAGCGTAAACCACAGAGGCCGGACACGTGCAATGACAAATTAATATCAGCAGTAAATACTTGGGGGGCGCACGGTGGCCCAGTGGGTAGCGCTGTCGCCTTACAGCAAGAAGGTCCCGGGTTCGAATCTCGGCTCGGGTGTCTTTTTGTGTGGAGTTTGCATGTCTCCCCCCGTGTCTGTGTGGGTTTTCGCCGGGCACTCCGGTTTCCTCCCACAGTCCAAAAAATATGCTGCTGCATAGGTTAATTGGCTTGCAGACTAACTTGACCACAGAGCCCGGTGATGGACTGGCGTCCCATCGTGGGTATATCCCTGCCTTGCGCCCTGTGTCTGCCGGGATAGGCTCCGGCTCACCGCGACCCTGTACAGGACAAAGCCGTTTTTGACAATGAGATGAGATGAGTAAATACTCGACACGTTCTGGTCAGGTAACAAACCTTACTTTTTAATAATAATCGTAATTGCACTTCTGGAGCACTTTTCACCCGAGAGAGTCAAGAAGCGCTGCACAGAGTTGTGGAGAGAACGGCATGACAGCAACAACAAGGACATAAGAGCAGCAAATCGACAACAATAGCGTTTTTTTTAAATGTTTGTTTTTGTTGCAAATTTGAGCTACGGAAAGAACGGCATGTTACCAACAACAACATCAGAACAGTTCAACTGAAAGTCAAATAACGGCAATAATTTAGAGAAGGGCATAAAATAAGTGATAAAATAACAAGGAAGGAATACATGTTTTGTTGATCTGCGTCGGTAGAGGGGGGTTTACGACATGTATTTTTAAGTCATCTTGCCCAAAAGTGCTTCCTTATGGATCAACAAACCACCTCCCCCACCCCTACCAAAATGAGGGGGTTAAAGAACATGTTTTAAGTGAAACGAATGTCATATTAAAACAACTTAGGCAACACACATTCGCAATACAGTGGCTCAGATTCTGCAGAACCGTATAATTACATTTTATAGCCATTAAACTTATTATCCGCAGCTGTGTTGGCTGTGGAGCATAAACGCACACTAAAAACAAACCTGAACACATTCGTCAGTTTTAATATTGTGGCCTTAGAAGGAGAGAATGTATGATAACCGACATTCAAGCCTTATTCATGGCATTGATGTAGGTCTTCACGGTTCGATGCATGAGAATCGCTCTTAAGGGCTGCTCTTTCGGGAAAGCCGAATCGAGCGCTCCCCCCTTTCGTCTTCTCGACGACTCCCACGTTAGAGGCATCATCAGGCCGCGCGATGCATCCAGCGAAAGGGGACGAGCGCCATCGCTCGACACGGCTATCAAGAAATAACAGCTCTTCAGAGCAATTTCATCTCATCTCAATGTCAGAAACTGCTTAGTCCTGTACAGGGTCGCGGTGGCCCGGAGCCTATCCCGGCAGAAACAGGGCGCAAGGCAGGGATATACATACGATGGGACGCCAGTCTATCATCGGGCACTGCGGCAGTTTAGTCTGCAAGCCAATTAACCTGTGCAGCAGCATGTTTTTTGGACTGTGGGAGGAAACCGGAGTGCCCAGCGAAAATCCACGCGGACACGGGGAAAACATGCAAACTCCACACAGACAGGCACCCGAGCCGAGATTCGAACCCGGGACCTTCTTGCTGTGAGGTTACAGCGCTACCCACTGGGCCGCCGTGCCGCCCATAATAATAATATTCACATTTCTAAAGCGCCTTTCACCCGAAGGTGACAAAGCGCTGCACAGAGCTCTGCAGAGAATGGCATCTCAACAGCAACATCAGACTCTATCAATGAAGTAAAATTGTGACTATAAATCAATGAAGGGACATCGAATAACAAATAAAATAATTGTAAAAAAAAATAATGCAAAGAAGAAGAATTTCCAGAGCAGGTGCAGGTAAACAGGGATCGAAGTTGTCGTGTTGAGGAGAGTGCCTGAAGTAGGTCACGGATGTATGTCGGAGCAGTGCCAGTGAGAGCCTTGTTGGTGAGAAGGCGGTTCTTGAATTCAATCGACTATTTAACCAGTAGCCAGTAAAGAGACGCCGGCATGGGGATATGTGAGGTCACAGGCGGATCTGTTCCAGAGGGTGCTGACGTAGGTTGTAACGGCTCGATGCATGATCATTGCTTTCAAAAGCCGCTCCGTCGATCGATCCTCCTCTCTCCTTGGCGACGTTTCGCCTCCCACGTTCGAGGCATCCTCAGGCGTGACGCGACCGAGCGTTTGTGTGTCCGAGTGCTTTCCAGGGCAGTCTGCGGCGAACGCACAGCGCTGCGCGCACGCGGCTGTACCTGGCCCCTACTGGGGAAAGCACCGCCCTTTCCGGGGCTGCTGCCCTTTAATGACTGCAATTGGCCAAGCTCTAAGCACCGGCTTAACTTCCCTGAGACGGAGAGCACACTCGGTAAGACGGGGGGAGAGGGGGGGGGGTGAATTTCAGCAGAACCCCGTGCCCTGGCTCGTGAGGAGGTGACGCGTTGCTAATCTGGTTAATGCGCCCCGCGCACCTGGGCGGCGCGAGAGCAGGGCTGCCTCCTGCACGGAGCTGCCTCCTGCACGGAGCTGTCTCCTGCACGGAGCTGCCTCCTCCTGCACCGGGCTGCCTCCTGCACCGAGCTGTCTCCTGCACCGAGCTGCCTCCTGCACCGAGCTGTCTCCTGCACAGATCTGTCTCCTGCACGGAGCTGCCTTCTGCACGGAGCTGTCTCCTGCACGGAGCTGCCTTCTGCACGGAGCTGTCTCCTGCACGGGGCTGTCTCCTGCACGGAGCTGCCTTCTGCACCGAGCTCTCTCCTGCACGGAGCTGCCTCCTGCACGGAGCTGCCTCCTGCACGGAGCTGTCTCCTGCACGGGGCTGTCTCCTGCATGGAGCTGCCTTCTGCACCGAGCTGCTTCCTACACGGAGCTGCCTTCTGCACCTAGCTCTCTCCTGCACGGGGCTGTCTCCTGCACAGAGCTGCCTCCTGCACTGAGCTGCTTCCTCCACAGAGCTGTTTCCTCCACAGAGCTGCCTCCTGCACCCTTATGCTTCCTCCATAGAGCCGCCTCCTCCACAGAGCTGCATTCTGCACAGAGCTGTCTTTTGCATGAAGCTGCATCCTGCACCCAGCTGCCTCCTGCAGCGGAGCCGCCTCCTGCAACTCACACACGGGTCGTTTTTACACAGAGGGGGAGTCGCCGGCAGTCGAACGTTCCACTGTTGCTCTTCACACCATAGCCGTGTCGAGTGTCCCTCCTCTCGTTCGGTGACGTTTCGCCTCCCACGTTGAAAGGCGTCGTCAGACGCTTCACGAGATGCTTCTAATGAAGCCTGAAGGCGAGTTAGCCTCGTACATCGAGCCGTGAAAACCCACGTCGTTACTGTTGAAAGTTCATCGTGGAAATCAATCGTTCCGCTGTGTTCCAGAATGAGTCACAAAGACGCCAATTTGAAAGCAAGTAACGAGCGCGGGGGATGGAACGCCTCCAGGCGCGACACAAAAAAAAAACCCCAGGCCCGACAGAACTAAAGCAACATCAAAACTACAAAACTACAAAAGCTGACAATATATCTGTAGTCAAAACCAGACCCGTGGCTCCAGCATTGGCCTCATCGGTCACGCGCGAGTCCATTAATCCTGAGCATCGTCGTCTTCCTGCGGCGCGGTGGCCCAGTGGTTAGCGCTGTCGCCTCATAGCAAGAAGGTCCCGGGTTCGAATCTCTCGGCTCGGGTGCCTTTCTGTGTGGAGTTTGCATGCTCTCCCCGTGTCCGCGTGGGTTTTCGCCGGGCACTCCAGTTTCCTCCCAAAGTCCAAAAGCATGCTGCTGCACAGGTTAATTGGCTCGCAGGCTAAATTGCCCCGCAGTGCCCGGCGATGGACTGGCGTCCCATCGTGGGTGTATCCCTGCCTTGCGCCCTGTGTCTGCCGGGATAGGCTCCGGCTCACCGTGACCCTGTATAGGACTAAACGGTTTCAGACAATGAGATGAGACAGCGTCGTCTTCCGTGGAGGAAAATAATCCTCGACGACTTCGCGGCACTACCGCACAAGGGTCTTGCGCAAGAACGCGAGTGATAGTGGGTCTCAATCACGCGGTGGAGCCCAAGAGCCGGCCGTTTGACCGAGCGAGCGACGTTCGGCATCGTGACAATCACTTCGCTATTGTAATGGTGCAGGTTTTCACGGCTCGACGAGGCTGTGGCGAGGGAGCAGCTTTTCGAAGCGATCATCACTGCACTCTTGATCGACCGTGCGTAGGATAATACCTGCTCACTGCTTGGTGTTGTGTTCAAAGTAATCGACGATATCCGCGATTAATATTGAAGTATTTTGTTGTAATATTCTTTGGGAGGATGCAGTGGATTTTAATCAGTGGGGATAATAATAATACTTGCATTTATGGATCATTAAGTTTTGCTTATACTCGCCCAAACCGCCCCTGAATTATACACGGAGTCCCACACGGAGACCCACACGGAGTCTCACACAGAGACCCACACAGAGTCCCACAGAGAGTGCCAAACAGAGACTCACACAGAGTCCCACACAGAGACCCACACAGAGTCCCACAGAGAGTCCCACGCAGAGACCGACACAGAGACCCACACAGAGACCCACACAGAGACCCACACAGAGACCCACACAGAGACCCACACAGAGTCCCGCATAGAGACCCACACAGAGACCCACACAGAGACCCACACAGAGACCCACACAGAGTCCCACACAGAGACCCACACAGAGTCCCACACAGAGACCCACACAGAGTCCCACACAGAGACCCACACAGAGACCCACACGGTTGTGCAGCGGTTCTGGTGCGTGCAGCCAGTGGTCTCCTAACGGCGCTGGAGTTGAGGGCTTCGCTGTCGCCTCTGAACGTGACCCGGCCGACAATGCTGAGTCGTTTTTGCAGGAGCTGAATCTTAAACTCAGACACACAAGCTTGTGAAATTATACACGTGTGAAGCGATAGGCTTAACTGAACTGTGACCCGAATAAACCACCATCCTTTAAGCAAATACGAAGCCAGTTGTGTCTCATTCAAATTAAATTCTGGCGAAGAGAAAAAAGGCAACTTGCAACGCGGCCTGGCTCATCGGGGAAAGCACGACCAATTCGCGAAGATCCCGGCCACACAGTCGTGAAAGTCGTGAAAGTACAGGTCACATACAAGGACGAAAAAGACAAAGATTCCCCATAAAGCCTTAACAGGCTGTAGGGTCAAGTGCCGTTAGCGAGCATCTATGAAGGTCGACACGGCACACGAGGGGGTGGGTGATCAGCACCACGCTCGGCCGCCTTTGTCTCCCTCGTGGCAATGTTCACGTACTGCACTAGGTACTCATTTGAGGCTGAGCCGACCTCGGGGAGGCCCAGGACCAATTCAGAAAACCGTCACTGGTGTTGGCCGTGAGCGAGATTTGAACTCAATTCGCCAGGTTTGTAGCCCAGCGCGCTAACCGCTGGGCCACTGTTCCCCCCTCCCAACCACACACACGCACAATCTGCCGTTCCAGTGTGAGTCTCAGCGCCTCTCCGGCCTCCACTCTTTGCGTTGGGAACGCTGCGAGACGAGCTCCCGCAGAATCGATGCAAGCGCACCGTTGCGTCTCTGCTCCAAAATCACTGGGAGGAAACGTGTCTCGTCAAGAGCGGCAGCAGCCCGGCTCATGCCCAGGGGCCTAATGCTCTCTCTGTCTGGGTCACGCGCACGCGGGCACAACGGACACATCGGGGCGTGTGTGCGCACGCCAAAGGAGCGGGGGGGGGGGACACACACACGGGCTCCCAGGTGTGCGCCGGAGCCCGAATGCCCTGGGTTCATTCAACCACACTTGCCCACTTGTCCGTACCACGGAGGAGAATGCCAATATTTGCCGTGGTCTCTCGAGTGAGACACGCGCTGGGGCGTGCGTGCGTGTGCTTGGCCGTTCTGCCGCATGCTGCAGAACCCAGAGGCAGATTTTCAAAGCTGTGCGGAAGTACATTTGATTTCGCGTTCTGGCTTAGTGGCAGCAGCAGTAGCCTGGGCTCACAGTGGGCTGTGGTTCTAGTGGTTGGGTAGGGAGACGGATTAGTGCTAAGGGCAGCAACTGTGGCTTCAGACCAACGCGTGTCGGTCCGATCGCGTTCTGCGTAAAAAACTGCGGCGGCGGCGGCGTCTGCTGGCGTGTTTTTTTTTTTACGCTGCGCTCGCTCTGAAATGCAGCGGGGAATTTTCGACAAGTCAACCATGTTTAATGGGTGCCAGATGTTTAAAGCCTGCTCAACAACGTACTGTATGCGGATGTGATGCTAACCTACAAATGACATGTGCCGCTTATAGCCCGCGCGGTCACGCAACGCCCGACGATCTGTACACTCGGATTTCCTGCACGTTCAGTCACGTTGGTGTTGGGTGTTGTTAGGCCAGACAAGGCGCGTCACAAGGCAGTGCTCGGCAAACGGTTGTTAAATTAACAAGTGCACGTCCTTTCCTTTGAGTACTGGGCAAGGGAACACATTGTAGGTTTACAACAGGTTTTACCATATCTGGCGATTGTGCAGGTGTTAAGATCCCAAACACCAAAATAGACACATTTTACAATGTGTCCAGTTTGCAAAAGCCACACATACTAGTGGCAAAGCATGCAAACAGGTAGCTTTGATAACCTATGCATTGTCCTTCAACTGACCGACCTTCACCTGGCAGTGGCTTCCTTTTGAGCCTATTTGCTGGTGTCAGTCGTTGCCAAAAGGCAGTCAGCTCAGGACAATGCAGTATCAATGCTTTATAGCTTAGGCTGTTAACGCTATGGGTACTTTTTGGCCAGTATACATATATAAGATTACAACAGGTTTTACCGTATCTGGCGATTATGCAGGTGTTAAGATGTTAACACCTGCATAATTGCCTGGCAATTATACTTATATATGTATACTGACAAAAAAAGTACCCATGACATTGTAGGGTCTTCAGCAACTGGTTTTAAAGAATAGAATTTGAACGATTGCGATACATATCACGATGATGTTTCTCGTGATCAAGGTCGTTTGAGTCGCTTTTCCCCAAGCTGGTTAAGCGCGCTTGGCTGCGTTCAGTGGAGATTGTAGTTCGGCGCTCGCCGCTTGTAAAGTCATCTCTCACGGATTGTAACTCGGCTCTTGCCAATAGCGAGTGAGTTTGTGGTTCATGCACAGTTGACCTTAGCAGAAACGTTTGTAAACGCACGCGTGCACACCGGAGCACGCGTGGAACGTTTAGCCCCCCCCTCCACCACGTCTTGACGTTGCAACCAAACATATAATTATTATTCAGCGCCGATTACGACTTAAATTAAATCACACAAGCGTAGGTCAAATGTAGTTAATTCGTTGGTAAATCTGACTGGAGGTCGCTTATTAAGAGCCGTATTATTTAAACTGGAGAATGTCGTTAAAGTGGGTGGCACAGGTGGCGTAGTGAGTAGCACTGTCACCTAACATTAAGAACCACCCGGGTTCGATTCCCGACTCGGGTGCCTTTCCGTGTGGCGTTTGTCTGTCCACGTGGGTTTTCGCCGGTTACTCCGGTTTCCTCCCACAGTCCAAAGAAATGCTCCCTCAGTTAACTGTCGTGACTAAATGGACCCAAATCCGAGGACATGTAACTTGCTTACCCGTCCCCGCTGGACACTTGTTAAACGAGTTACGTAACTCAACGGTTCTTTCAAGCCTCATAAATAAAATCTGCCCACGAAATAATAATAATAAATAATAATAATTGCTTTTTTTGAGCGCGTTTCACCCGAGGGTCACAAAGCGCTGCACAGAACTGCGGAGAGAACGGCTCGTCAACAACGAGATAACGGTAAATCAGCAATAACGTGGGTTTTTTTAGTTTTTTTTTTACAAATTCGAGCTGCGGAAAGAACGGCACGTCAACAACATCAGGACATATGTAATACTGCCTTTTGGCTTCATCTGGCTAACAGTGAAAATCAGGCTCAAAAGAAAGCCATGTCTGGTGTAGGCCAATCAGTTTTGAAGGACAATGCATATGTTATCAAAGCTTCCGTTTGCATATTTTGCCACAAGTATGTGTGGCTTTAGCAAACTGAACACATTTTGAAATGTGTCTATTTTGGTGTTTTAAGAACTTAACATGTGTATAATTGCCAAAAAATGGTAAAAACCTGTTCTACTTATTACATATGTACGCTGGCAAAAAGTACCCATATCTTAAACATCAGGACAACTCAACTTAAAGTCAAATAGTAGCAATAAATTTGAGAAGGACATAAAAGAAGCGATTAAAGATAGAGAGAGAGCTACACACACACATACAAATGATGATTATTTCCAGAAGCTGCTTTTTCGAGATAGCCGCGTCGATCGCTCCTCGCGAAATGCCCTTTTCCTATTAATTTGCTTGAATCTATTTGTAATCTGGGCGCGCGGTGGCGCAGTGGTTAGCGCTGACGCCTCACAGCAAGAAGGTCCCGGGTTCGAGTCTCTCGGTTCCGGTGCCTTTCTGTGTGGAGTTTGCATGCTCTC
>JAZEWT010000004.1:5760017-5773975 GCA_036362905.1 Mordacia mordax
GTAGGCTTCCCGGCGATGGACTGGCGTCCCATCGTCGGTATATCCTTGCCTTGCGCCCTGTGTCCGCCGGGATAGGCTCTGGCTTCACCGTGACCCTGTGTAGGACTAAGCGGTTTCAGACAATGAGATGAGATGAGAAGTTACAACATTGTATCTGCTCAGGATACCAGCAGGGCCTCACGGGCAACTACCAGGGACAGCTCCTCCTCGCCGCCTACAGCTGTGGCACGTTTTCAGTGCCACAGCCACTGACAACAGCAACGGCAACACTGCCGCGTCTCGTAACACTTACAATGCATTCCTTCCGGTGCCAGTTATAGAGGGAAAGTCATTTTGTTTGGACGCTGTTCGTGTAAACGTAATGCAGGGTGCTGCAGTGGAAACATCCGCGCTTCACTGAAAGAAGGTCCTTGTTCTAGGCGATTCGATCCCCGTCTCTGGCGCCTTACTTTGTGCCGTACGTATATTCTCTCCCTTTTAGTTATTGTTGATTTGCCGTTCTTTTGTCGTTATTGTTGCTGACATGCCGTTCTGTCCGCAGCTCTGCGCAGCGCTTTGTGACCCTCGGGTGAAAAGCGCTCTAGAAGTGTATTTATTATTATTGTTAATATTATTCTGCATGGGTTTTTTTTCTTCCGGGTTCTCCGGTTTCCTCTCATGACTAAAAAAAGCACACTCATACATTGACTGAAAACATCTATAATTAATAGGACGCAGTGTCTGGCAAATGTTGGCGCCGGCTAACGGCGTGGCTACCTTCCCCTTTCCTGCCCCTCTGCGGTTTCCTCGCGCCCCTGAATTGTCCTCTCGTCGAACAAAGACCTTCGACATTGAGAAGATATGCGCGACGAGTTACAAATGATCTCATCTCATTGTCAGAAACCACTTAGTCCTGTACAGGGTCGTGGTGAGCCGGAGCCTATCCCGACAGACACAGGGCGCAAGGCAGGGATATACCCACGATGGGACGCCAGTCCATCACCGGGCACTGCGGGCAATTTAGTCTGCAAGCCAATTAACCTATGCAGCAGCATTATTTTTGGACTGTGGGAGGAAACCGGAGTGCCTGGCGAAAACCCACGCGGACACGGGGAGAGAACATGCAAACGCCACACAGAAAGGCACCCGAGCCGAGATTCGAACCCGGGACCTTCTTGCTGTGAGGCGACAGCGCTACCCACTGGGCCACCTTGCCGTCGAGTTATAAATTATGTTTTCTTCGAAAAAATGCAAATAATCTCGCGCTCAAGACGCGCGCTCCAGTTTAACATCACCAACGCCTCGCGGGTAACGTGCAAGCAGGCGACATGGACAGAATGGGGATTAAGAAATGGTAGGAAAGGAGGGATCGAGATGAATTGAGAGGCGAAGTGGAACGAGCGCCGAGGTGGGAGGCGGGGGGTGGGGGCGTCACGGGAGGGCATGGGGGTGGCGATGGTGGCACAGTGGATGGAGGCCTTGCGTAGTTCGAGGCGGGCGCATTCTCGACGAATCATCGTCAGTGAGATAGTTTGTATCGAAGAGTTGGATGGAATCGTTGAGCTGTGCAGCTCTTTTTAACAGTTGTCCAGCGGGCAGGGGTAAGCAGGCAAAGGGCGCAAGGTACAATTGTATCTAGGCTAAGACGCCAGTCCATTCCAGGACACCGTGGGGG
This sequence comes from Mordacia mordax, assembly GCA_036362905.1. Lineage (NCBI taxonomy): Eukaryota > Metazoa > Chordata > Hyperoartia > Petromyzontiformes > Petromyzontidae > Mordacia > Mordacia mordax. Next base: position 5,761,672 of record JAZEWT010000004.1, read on the forward strand.
GGGGGGTTTCAATTTATCCAGCGGTTAAATAAACCTAGGCAACAGCAAACACGTCTTTGGGCGGTGAGAGAGGAAACCGGAGTGCCCGGTGAAAACCCACGAGGTAACGGGGGAGAACATGCAAACTCCACACGGAAAAGTGGCATCCGTACTGGTAATCGAACACNNNNCCCCCCCCCCCGTGCGAGCACCTAAGCCAATAAAACATAATCGGGTTGGAGCGGCTCTCTGTTTAAGGCAGCGCGTCGAGTCAGGTCCTTGCTAGGGGTTACACCGCTCCGCGCCGAACGCTGAAAACAAAAATAAACGGCTTCTACACGCAGTTCGATCTCCGCTCACGTTGTTATTCGTTTCATAGTGGAATTCTAAAGCCCTTGCGTACGAATGCAATAGTTTGGAGGCAAATGCACGTGGACAAAAGATATATATATATATAAAACGCGTGAGCATTCACGAGCGAGCGTACGATGCGTAGTTGATTTGTCGCGGGCGAGACGGTGCAGGCGCAATTCCACGTACGTAATTATAATGATTCCCAACCACCGGCACCGAGAGCTGAGCTGTTTCGAGCTCTCGACGATACTTGGTGCGATCTGCGGCGAAACGTCGAACGTAAACATCAGCAACGATTCGCCGAATCGCCAACATTCCCGCTGTTGCTGAACCCAATTGATGAGGGGTGCGTTTGCCCCCATTGAGAACTTGCTTCTGTCTGGTGGCGGAGGATTATATCTAAAAAGTAGCGTTACACCTACGCGATTTCACACCAAATAAGAGAAAATAGTGACTCTACACGTATAACACGTTTTAAAAAGAAAAATTGATTCGACGGAAAAAGTAAAATCGCAGCGTTACGGGAAACACTCCGTCCGTCCGGGAGTAAATGAATTCGGAATAATGGGATGTGACGCACTGATCAAGCTGATTAGCCTGGTGAAGGCGATGTGTTTAGAAATGAATGAAGGCCATGATTAGATCAATGTAAATATTGCGATTCATGTCCACGCGTGAGCCATATGCTGAGCGCTATCAGAGAGGGTGCGGAGGATCACGAGTGATCTGTATTGCTAATCCGGCACGGAGCGCCCTTTGCAAAATCCACACGCGCGGGCGACTGATGTTCCAGCCTCTTCTATTTGGCTTCCCCCTCCTTCTCTCTCTCTCTGTGTCTCTCTCCAGGGCCGAATTCTCTCCGTCTCCCAAGTCAAGAAAAGGATCTCGGCAGAACTGTGGCATTTGCGAGCATTAATAATGCAAAGTACACAGCGACAAACCAGCACACTATCACACGCGTGCGTACATACGTGCCCCTCCGTGCAGGGAGCGACACACGAGCGTACAAGATAAAGAACCCCCCCCCACTCCCTCCCACTCTGACTGTTGGGGTAGGTGCTGTTAGCGAATAGCATCTATGAAGGCCGGTACGGCACACGAATGGGTTGGGTAGCCAACATTACGCCCGGTAACCCGTGTCTACGCAACTTTGATGTTCTACACACCGTGATCCAGGGCATTCATTAAAGGCTGAGTCGACCTCGGAGAGACCCAGCGCGATTCAGATATTGCTGACTGATGTTGGTCGTGAAGGCGAATCGAACTCGGGTCGCCGGGTTTGTGGCGCAGCCCGAACCGCCGTGGCACCCGATCGCATCCACCTGCCGTTTGCCTGCAGTGGACAGGTCAATTAAGTGGCTGTCATTCCCATGGAAGCATTCATTTTGCCACCAATCCCATTCCCAGGTAAATTGGAAGCTTTTCGATAAACAAAAGACGGCTTTCAACCCACTTACATATTCACTTGAGGCTTAGCCACTTTCTGTGTTAAAGAGTGTGTGTTTTTATTATTTCTTAACGATAACCCATCTGATAGCTAGCATTTCAAGATAACCTTGATTGTGTCTTCGGCACAATGGTCAAATATCATTGAAGTTTATTTCAGAGGGAGGAAGTCAACTGCGCGCATCGGGGTATTTTTAAGGGGTACAGCACAAGGTGGCTGACGGTAGATGACAGATGTTTATTACTACAGCAGAAAGCACGCAACGAGCTTGCAAGCTGTGGATGCGGGATTCCTGCGATGCGACAGATGTTTCCAAGGGATCCACAACTTACTAAAATCGCAGCGCGGAATAAACTAGCTGGAGGCAGCAAGAGACGACGCGTGGAGCCATTGTTCCGTTTGAAGCACACTCACTGCGCGTGTGCACCGTTGTTTCTCGAGTGAGCGCGCAGCGAGGCAGCTGCGCACGAGGGGCCGTGATGATTCTGCGATGATTCTGTGATGAGTCTGCGCTAATTCGACGCCGAGTCTCCGACGTCAGTCGGGAGCGTTCGGCTGTCGGATGAAGGCTTTGGCGTCCGCGCCGCGTCAATCATCAACGGCTCACGCGCGAAATTCACAATTTTGTAAATGGACAATTCAAGACACGTGTGGCGATGCGACCCAAGCATACATAGAAACCCATATAAACCCACACAGATACATAGAGATCCATAGCAAACTCACAGAGATATATGGATACCGACAGTAAAGCCACGGAGATATACAGACACCAATATAAAACCGCTGGTGGTGGAGAGGGGCCAGAGTAAACCTACACGACCTCTATGCCGAGTCTCTGTAGTCGTGGTGAGGAGACCTCGACGTCATCAACCATCTCCAGTGTGAGAACAGATGCGCGAACGTTAACAATTCATGATGTGGTGAGACATTTAAAAGCTTGCAGCAACAACCCCCAATCATCGCCACAACAAGAGTCTCATCTCATTGTCAGGAACCGCTTAGTCCTGTACAGGGTCGCGGTGAGCCGGAGCCTATGCCGGCAGACACTGGGCGCAAGGCAGGGATATTCCCACGATGGGACGCCAGTCCATCATTGGGCACTGCGGGCAATTTAGTCTGCAAGCCATTTAACCTATACAGCAGCATGTGTTTTGGACTGTGGGAGGAAACCGGAGTGTCCGGCGAAAACTCACGCGGACACGGGACGAGACATGCAAACTCCACACAGAAAGCAGCACCCGAGCCGAGACTCGAACCTGGGTTCCTCTTGCTGTGAGGCGACAGCGCTACCCGCTGGGCCACCGTGCCGCCCACAACAATAGTCACCAAAGATCAAGATCCCCTTATGCCCTGAACAGACTGTAGGGCCAAGTACTATTAGCGAGCACTTATACACGGGCGAGTGGAGCACTAGGGGGGGTGGGTGGACAGCCCAGCGCCCGGCCGCCTTTGTCTCTATCGTCGCGATGTTTATACACCGCACCAGGTGCTCGTTTGATGCTAAGTAGATCTTGGGGATGCCCAGGACCTGTTTAGAAATTCGTCACCACAGTTGTCCTGGAGCGGGAATCGAACTTGGGTCGCCGGGTTCGTAGCGCGACGCGCTAAGTGTCACACCGCCGCTCCCTACCCCAACCAGCACCACAACAACCACAACCAGCACCACAACCACCACAACCATCACAACCACCACAACCACCACAACCATCACAAGCACCACAACCAGCACCACCCCTGTGCGCTGCCACGTGGTATTGCTCTCCCCTTTGCGCACAGTTGCGTACAGGGGGGTATTTACACGGCGATTAAAAACAACTCCACGTGCTCGCGTCTTGAGGGCAGTTATTATTATTAAGTGCCTGTCGAGATCACAACTTCTATTTAATGTTCAAATGCATACATATGGTGACGCGGAGAGAGATGAGCGGAAAGGTGAACGCGCAGGTGGTGCTGGATTCACCCACCGCTCGATTTACCAGAAAACCCAGGACCCACCACGGCCTTGCGCCCTATCCCAGCGGGAGGTTCCCCTGACTTTTGTGGACGGACATGAAAACCTACAGCATGACGATGCGTGGATATTCAACGCGCCCCGAATCGTGTAATATATATATTTTTTAAATAACGTAATAAAACAATAATAATGTCACTGTCAGTTATCAGAGAAATGACACCGCGGGGGAAACAGTCACGCAGAGATCTTGCCCACGTGAGCATTGAGGCCTGGGTGCCCATCTCCCGTTTACAGCCCCAAGCTGGTAGTGGCATTTCCACATTCGCAGGGTATGGCTGAATCTATCCATAGTAAAACTAGCTAGGACAACCTATTGTCTATAGCAGCGGTTCTCAATCTGTTGCACCTCTAGACCCACTTGGGTCAGGTCTCCATGGACCACCATAGGGACACAACAGAGTGTGTTTGGCCAAAGCCAAACACACAAAAAAACGTGCATCATCGACATTTGCAGATTTGGTTTCCATATTTCTCTTCGCTCTGTGCAATTGGTGGCACTGCCACCCAGTGCTACTGGCATGCCTTCTCTCACAGTCAGATCGCTAGGCTTGAACAGCGATTATAATATGAGAAACGTTTACAGTCATAATACACCGCTCGTATGGCGTTTGTGTCAATGTCAAGAACCTCGCATCTCTTGACATCTCCGTCTGTGCAGATGAAGGGCCATTGTCTAAAACGTCGGCCTACTATAAATGAATCTTTTCCCAAGTGAGGGTTGTTAATAACGATGAGGGTGACATGCTTGTCACCTGACCTCAAACGCTATTTTAAACTGCAAATTTGCAGAAGCACAATTCACAGTAAAGCAGCCCTGCCGGATGAGGGCCTTTCTCATGCCACGCTCGGTCATTGAGGGAGCAGTTTTAAGATCAATTCTCACACTGTATACTGAACCACGCTGGTGGTCAGGAGTAGGTATCGTTCACGTTTCACTCACCGAGGACTTTATCCATGCGCAGAAATGAAACTCTGACCCGTGGATTCCCAGCTCCACGCGCTAACCACTGCATCCCCGACCACTCCACCCCATCTTCAGTGTATTTACATTTGTGAAAAAACAAACAAACAAACAAACAAACACTTTTTCCTCCGTCACATTTTTATATTCACCTCGTGACCAAAACAAACACCGATTTAAGATATATATGTGCGCGTTAATACCAGCAAGTGATTAAGTGGAAACGACTATAAAGATGGCAAATTATTGCAAGCTGGCGCTGGAATGTCTTGTCATTCAGGGCGAGTGCTATTCTCCCACGCAAATGCTCATTGTTGGCATTTAAATTCGTAATTGGTTGCTGCCTACTGATTAAATTACAGTATTGTCCTATTAATTATGCGACTTGTGGTTTAAAAAAAAAGAGGCAGACTGTCAACTGACCAAATGCAATTGTGACAGATAATAAATGAATAAATAATATCGTGCAATAGTGGAAGCTTATTTAGTAAAAAAAAAAGTGGCTTGCCATTATGCACGCTGTCAGTGAATTGTGACTTAGGCCATGTAAGGCTGCTGCATATAATGTTGGGAAAATTAACAGTTTGCATCTTTATAAAGGATAACAGTTCAAATGTGTGTTTGCGTTAATAAAAATGTAAATTTACGAGTACTGCGGCTGTAGAAAAATACGAGGCTATAATTCCACGTTCGAATGACGGAACATGCTTAAATGGCAGGCTCTCTAATGCACGGTTTAATGTTAGACACTGCCTCGCAGAAGCAAATGATTGCTATGTAAAGCAGCATGCTGTGGAATAGTTTTTTTCTAATTGATAAAATGCAACGTTCGTCGGTTTAAAATTAAAAAAAGTCTGTAGTCATGCATTCATTATCGCTAAGCCAATAATTGGCTTCTCGGCAGCGCTGCAAAAAAAAAGAACTGTGATTGTGTTCGCAACTTCGCGGCTCACCCCGTGACGAGCAACGCGCGGCCGAGCGCGGCCGAGCCGGGCGATGCGCGTCGCGCCGCCCCGGGGGCGGTGACAACTCGGCCTCGGCACCGCGACGAGGGCACCGCGAGGGACCGCGAGGCCCCCCGGCCGCTCTCGGGCCGGCAATGCGGACGCAACCGCAAAAACCGCCATTCGCCACTGAAAAGGCGGCCACGTCACCCGGGGCACTTGTGCCAGACCAGGTTGCACCTTGAATGCGACGTAAAGTGTCGGAGGATCGCTAACCTGAGGTTTTGGAGACAGACCCTGATGCCATTCACGCCCTACGCGATGTTTCCCCGCCGTTGCTTGAGTTTAAACGTGGCGATCACCAACCCCCCCTTAACGTGAGCAAAGTTTCTGGAGGCCACATTTCCCCACCAAAGCTCAACCTGCTCTCTGTTTAATGTTTTTCTCGATGCACATCAAGAGTCTAGGGAAAAGGCTTTCCCTCATGGCAATGTTTTTTTCAAAAGCGTTTCTCGCTTTTGGAAAGACGTTGCCACGAGCGTGAAGTTTCGTTACTACCATCGTATCAACATTTCGGCCCAGTTGCCGTTGCATACATTGATTGGTCTTTTTGAAGGGTTGCATATACTCATTCCTTTTATTGTGATTTAAACCCCCTATTTTTTTTCCAATGCTTGCCCTTCTTTGTATATTATTACTTCATATTGTGCGGTGCTACCGTCTACTTCGTGATCACGCTTTGGGGTTTCATCTTTTTACAAGTTGGTGTTGTGAGTTTGTTTAGTTGTGCAATCTTGCGTTTTTCGGCATACATTTATGATTACGATAAAAGTTCCATTCATACAGATATTGTTGCTGTGAGTTCATTTGCTTTGTGGTATTATGCGTTCCTACGTTGGTCAGTGCCTACGACCATATCACCCTGAATACGCCTGATCTCGTCCGATCTCGGAAGCTAAACAGGGTCGAGCCTGGTTAGTACTTGGATGGGAGACCGCCTGGGAATACCAGGTGTTGTAGGCTTCCCGGCGATGGACTGGCGTCCCATCGTCGGTATATCCTTGCCTTGCGCCCTGCGCCCTGTGTCTGCCGGGATAGGCTCCGGCTTCACCGTGACCCTGTATAGGACTAAGCGGTTTCAGACAATGAGATGAGAGACGTTGGTCAGTTTGGACGTTTGCTGTGTCGCATAGAGAGCTTGTAGGCTCACTGGGTACTTTCTGCTGCAATGATAAACATATATCTATCCAGTGTCAGAGACAGGAGCCGTTATTAGAGATATAAGCCAGTGTTAGAGATAGGAACTAGTGTTAGAGACAGGGACCAGTGTTAGAGATAGGAGCCAGTCATGCATTGCTTTCTGCCGTACTAATAAACTTATATCTATCTAGGTTTAGTCGTTTCACTTTCACATCTGTTTTTTGCTCTTCCGAGCAAGTTTTCCAAAATAAAACATACAACGAATACAATATGCAATATGTACAACCGGGCGGCACGGTGGCCCAGTGGGTAGCGTTGTCGCCTCACAGCGAGAAGGACCCGGGTTCGAATCTCGGCTCGGGTGCCTTTCTGTGTGGAGTTTGCATGTTCTCCCCGTGTCCGCGTGGGTTTTAACCGGTCACTTCGGTTTCCTCCCACAGTCCAAAAAACATGCTGCTGCATAGGTTAATTGACTTTCAGATTAAATTGCCCGCAGTGCCCGGTGATGGACTGATGTCCCATCGTGGGTATATCCCTGCCTTGCACCCTGTGTCTGCCGGGATAAGCTCCGGCTCACCGCGACCCTGTACAGGACTAAGCGGTTTCCAAACAATGAGATGAGATATGTATAACCCTTTACAGAAACCGTGACCCACATCCCCTTGAATACAATTTGTGACGCGCACACATTCAATTTGCAGATAATGTGTGAAACAAAGATGGGGTCTCAGACAGCGGCGGCAGAATTTAAGACAAACTTAAAGTGTGAAACGGAGGATCCCCTGAGTGTCTGTGCACAGAGCGCTGCCCCAGTACTCCAGGAAAGTGGCCACCTCCCCGGCGTGTTTATAGAATGTGTGCTCTATGCGGAGCCGCGCCTTGATGAGGCCTTTAGTCATCGCTAACGCGGAGGTGTCACCCGCGTCACCCTGTAGCAGCTCCTTGTGGGTCTTGTCGATCACTAGGCTCGTCTGAGCGAGGACAAAGTTTGCGGTCACCCGCGGTGGCTCGGGATGCACAGCAGCCGCACACGATTGAGTTGCTGTGGAAGATGCCGCGCAGGAACCGAAACAGCGGGCGCAGTCGCCGGCATCCGAGGAACTTGTGAGCGAGGTCCTCTCTCTCTCCGCAGTCGATACAGGCGTCTGATGTCTCAGGGTCGACGCGTCCCGAGGGCAGCGCGCAATGCGCCAACCTCCACCACAGGTCTCCTGGCGGGCAGCCTGTACACCTGCTTCCATTGAGGGGCAACGTCCACCAGCGTGCAGAAGTGGCCTCTCCATTTGGACTCCGGCAGGCTTTCGAGGTCTCTGTGGTGCAGTGCTTTCACGCAGTGCGTGTACAGCACCCGCTTGCAGACATCCTGCAGCGCCACCCCTTTGCGGTGCTCTGCGCCCAGCGACCTGGGTGCAAGAGTATTGCAGGGGGGTGGCCACGTACTCTTCCCCGGCAGGTATCTGTTGGAGGCTCCAAGCCAGCGCCTTCATGGCACTGAGCACCTCGCGCAACAGCCTCTCACCGGCGAGCGTAGAGCGCAGGCCTGTGGCGGTTGAAATGCCCGCCGCACTCCTCCGTATCCACGTGTCCAAGCAGGTCCTTCACCACCGCTGCCCTCACGGAGGTGAAGCGCAGCGCGAGAGTGCGCTCCCGTCTCATGCCCTTAAAGAGTTTGTTGTGAAACAGGGGTTCCTGTAGTAAGTGTTTGAGGTCAAACTGCGCGCGCGAAAGTGTCCACTCGAAACGGAGCCACGCGTAAAGCAGGCTCTGATAACAGCTCTGGGTAGCCTCGCGCAATCGACCAGCTCGTGGTTTGTCAAGAAAAGCTCACGGCCGTACCTCAACCGGTCGCCCGCGTCGTGTATCAGGCTGAGGGCCAGGGTCTTCCAAGGCAGTTTTTTCGTCCTCGTACAGCAGCCGTTTGGCAGCCAGGAGCCTGAAGGACATCACCCTCTCTTTGACGTCCAGTAGGCTCTGGCCGCTCTCGGCCGCCGGCAGACACAGGCCCCCTTTTTTTTCTTGCCGGTGCTTTCCGCACCAGACGAAATGTGCGAACATGCTATTAAGCTTTATAAGCAGCCAGGCAGGGGGCTGATGGACCTTTGCCTTGTGCCATAGCATCGGTGCTGCCAAGCCATTGACAACAAGCACTCGTCCCCTGAAGGACAACCGTGATGCGGAGCGTGCCCATGGCCTCAATTTGTTCTCGATTTGTCCAATCAGTTCCCTCCAGTTATTTTCCACGTAGTGCGTTTTCCCCAAGTGTTGTCCCAGGTACTTTATACCGTCGGTCTCCCAGTGTTAGAGATAGGAGCCAATTATTTTTGTTAGAGATATGATCCAATGTCAGAAACAGGAGCTAGTGTTCGCGAAAGGAGCTGGTGTTAGAGACAGGAGCCAGTGTTAGAGATAGGAGCCAGTGTTAGAGACAGGAGCCAGTGTAAGAGACATGGAGTCAGTGTTTGAGTTAGGAGCCAGTGTTAGAGATAGGAGCCAGTATTAGAGACAGGAGCCAGTGTTAGAGATAGGAGCCAGTGTTAGAGATAAGAGCCACTCTTGCATTGCTGACACTCCGCACACAGAGCTCGCAAGTTCACTGGGTGGTTTCTGCTCTAATAATAAAATAAACATCGATCATCTATCTATCCAACGACCGCACCGGCGACATGAGAAGCTGAGAAGCGGCCAGGGGATGTTGGCTTCTTACCGCACGTGGAATGATTGTCTGGAAACTTGCATCAGATCACTGACTGGGATTGAAATATGGGCTTTAGCATTTAGAGATCACCGGAAATCCGGTTTGTAAGCTCCTTCTTGAAGACGATTTCCTTCACGTGTACAGCTAACGAGACACTTTTAACAGAACCAAAAAAAACCCCAACGTGCAAGACAACTCTCATGCAGGTATTTAGCAACTTTAAACGGATAAATGATCAAAACCGATGCCTTCCCTCGTCGAAGAGACTGCGGGACATTGTAGAGCAAGGTCTTCGTGAAAGCAGCTTCCTCGCTCTCTCCACGGTGCTGTTGCGGACATCCCTTGACACGAGCGAGATCTCGATTCCTGCTATGTTATTACGTGAATATCGCCCTTGTCTTTGCCACGTGCATGCGTTACATCCTGTTCAGCAACCAACCCCGATTCCTTAGTCGTTAAATCTTGGAACACCGTTAAACTGCCTATGCTGACATTCAAACGCAGTCAAACCCGATTCTTTACTCTTTTTTTCCGTTTAAGAATTCCCCCATGCACCAAAGACAAAGATCCCCCCCGTACAGCTTTAAGGGACTGTAGGGTCAAGTAGCATTAACGAGCACCTATGAAGGCCGACATTATGCACACGAGGGGGTGGGTGGCCAGCACCACGCTCGCCTGCTTTTTGTTTCTCTCATCTCATTATCTGAAACCGCTTAATCCTATATATGGTCACGGTGAAGCCGGAGCCTATCCCGGCAGACACAGGGCGCAAGGCAGGGATATACCGACGATGGGACGCCAGTCCATCGCCGGGCACTGCGGGGCAATTTAACCTGCGGGCCAATTAACCTATGCAGCAGCATGCTTTTTGGACTGTGGGAGGAAACCGGAGTGCCCGGCGAAAACCCACGCGGACACGGGGAGAGCATGCAAACTCCACACAGAAAGGCACCCGAGCCGAGAGATTCGAACCCGGGACCTTCTTGCTGTGAGGCGACAGCGCTAACCACTGGGCCACCGCGCCGACCGCTTTTTGTTTCCCGAGTGCCAATGTATACACACGGCACTAGGTACACATTTGACGTTAAGCAGACCTAGGGGAGGCCCAGGACAGCTTCATTAAATCATCACTGGTGTTGGCCGAGCGGTCATCGAACACGGCTCGCCACGTTTATAGCTCAGCGCGCTAACCACTGAGCTACCGCCCACCCCCCACCCCCCACCAACATTAACACCACAAAGTCGTTCACTGCCAGCATAGACAGTGGGCCACTTGGGCAGCATCACATCCCACACTCCCCTTGCATATCCGTTACGATGGCGTTTTTGCGCAAAAAACCCATAAGCGACACGGCCTCCTGGGGTGCTTGGCTTCGGAAACACTGGCTTAGCAGGCAGGTGATGGCACGCGGATCTTCAGCCTATCGCTCGACGCGAAATATCGGCTCGTCAACAGACGTTTCGGGGAACCTGTGAAACGTTGCGTCAAGTGGCCGTAGTGATCATCCTCCTTTAGAGCGGAGAGAAGTGCAGGAGGCAGGCGGGGTGGTGGGGCGGAGGGTGGAGGGCGGGTTCTTGAGACATGGCTCTTTGATGCAATCCTGAAAAGGCTCGGGTGTTAGAGCAACAGTCGCTCTATGAATAGCTCCACACTGCTGGATGATACGTCCCAATCAAGCCCTTGTCGACTATGAAATGCATACATTTTCAAGCATTAATTAAACCATCAATTCACAGTTTCATTTTGCCCAAGAAGAGGAGAGCCCTTTCTAAAATGTCCCATCTTTCTTTGAAAGCTGATGCAATAATCATGGTGACATTTGCATATCTAAAGCGTAAATGAAATAATAACCGTTGTTGGATTTTTTTGCTGAACATTTTTAGCTGCAAATAATTCGAATCTAAATTAACGACGCTGTGAAATTTGTCAACGGCGGAGACAGCACTGGAGCGACTTAATTCCGACTCATCATCGCTGCTGAGGAAAAGGGACCGGCGCGTCTGCGCTACTTTGTGCCGTCACCACACAACGGCGTTACGCGCACCATGCACGTCACGTAGTCGTGACAGCCGTGTGACGGCACGGTGACAGCACGAGCAGCGCTGCCGCCTGACAGCAAGAAGTTCTCGGATTCGATCGCCTGCGTGGGGTTTTTTACCGGGTAGTTTGGTTTTCATTCGACAGTTCAAAGCCACGCTGCTGAAGGGGTTAATTGAACTCCTGACGAAATTGCTCTCGGTGTTCCACGACGAATTGGCGCTTCATCGTGGGTATAGCCCTGCCTTGCGTCCGGGGTTTGCCGCGCGGAGCTCCTCAGGCCACACCGCGACACACGCGCAGGATGAAGCGGGGACTGATCGTGAATGCGTGAGAACGGCTCATCAGAGGTGCACGCGCCTACTGCTTGAGCACGATGACAGCCGATATGTAGATGATGGACGGCACGCGGAGCAGACCCCAGTCGCTCTGCAAGGCCGGGCTCCATCCCCAGCTGGTTCTGAGGATGGGCCACCGAAGGTTCGGCTGTCGCGACAGCTTTGGATCCCGCGCGGTGACCTCCCGAAAGTTTGATCCGCGCAGCTCGGGCACCCGCTCTGCACAATCGTGAACGTCTCATCTCATCTCATTATCTGAAACCGCTTAATCCTATATAGGGTCACGGTGAGCCGGAGCCTATCCCGGAAACACAGGGCGTAAGGCAGGAAT
>JAZEWT010000004.1:5827747-5841030 GCA_036362905.1 Mordacia mordax
CGGGTGTATTCCTGCCTTACGCCCTGTGTTTCCGGGATAGGCTCCGGTTCACCGTGACCCTATATAGGATTAAGCGGTTTCAGATAATGAGATGAGATGACATTCTGAATGTGTGTGTGATGCTGAAAGTGTGGTTAATAATAATACAATAATAATAATAGCAATCTCCAGCTGCTACCGACGCGAGTGTGCATCGTGGGGGCGGTTTGATGACAAGCTGAGTGCAAGAGTCGAACCGCCCGCTGCTCCCTCGAAGGCCAGGCTGCACCGCACACGGCCCGCAGGCCAGGTCCGTCTCCGCAATACATGTTATCCGGTCCATAACGAATAATCAGTTCATTCATTATCAATACCTACTTAATCCTGTACAAGGCGGCACGGTGGCCCAGTGGGTAGCGCTGTCGCCTCACAGCAAGAATGTCCAGGGTTCCAATCTCGGCTCGGGTGCCTTTCTCTGTGAAGTTTGCATGTTCTCCCCGTGTCTGCGTGGATTTTCGCCGGGCACTCCTTTTACCTCCCACAGTACAAAAAACATGCTGCTGCATAGGTTCATTGACTTGCAGACTAAATTGCCCGCAGTGCCCGGTGATGGACTCGTGGATATATCCCTGCCTTGCGCCCTGTGTCTGCCGGGATAGGCTCCGGCTCACCGCGACCCTGTACAGGACTAAGCGGTTTCTGACAATGGGATGAGATGAGAATTATTGATCACTTTTGCGTTGTGTACTGTTTACTTTATGATTATGATTTGGGCTTTATCTTTGTTCATATTGGTAATGTGAGTGTGTTTAACTGTGCAATCGTCCGTGTTACTGCTTTGTTTCCACGATTACGGTAAGAGTTTCGTTTTTTGCACACAGTGTTGAATTTCAGTTTATTTACCTTTTGATTGTATGCGTTGTTGCGTTGGTTAATTCGGACGTTTGTTGTGTCGTAGTAATCCTGCATCTGGAGAGTGCAAGCTCACTGGGTACTTTCCGATGCAATAATAATAATTAGCATCGATGTCATGAAAGATTTAAACAAAGGCCTCCTTAGCCGGTGGGTAGGGCCGGAAAAGCGGCGCAAAACGCGGCACTACCACCAAGCGAGCTGACCTCTCAGGGCGACAGGTTCAAGTGATTTTGTTTAACCTCACAGGTTCTCAGGCGACCAGGGGAAGTGATCAGGAGAGCAGGTATAAGGCGTGGGGCTGGAGACCAGGATCTCTGTCTGGCGGCGCTGTGAATGTTGAACTGAACTTATCAAATTGATGCTTGACGACCGGACCATCGAAGTCGCTAAGGCAGTCCGGAGTCTAGGAATGACTCTTGATTCCTCTCTCACCTTCGAGACAGATATCAACAAGGTGACGAAGGTAGCCTATTTACATTTCAGAAATATAGCCAGACTGTGCGACATTGTCACCCTCCGATGCTGAGAAGTTAATACACATCTCGTCATGAATCGATTTCTGCAATGCACTACTCTCCACCGCTGTCTCTCCACTGGCTACCGGTTAAATATAGGATTGAATTCAAGATCCTCCGTCTCACCTACAAGGCTCTCACTTGTGCTGCTGGACTCAGCTGATCGACTCTCCAATGGATGCAGCAAGCCCTTATTGGAGGATCGAAGTTGTCGTGTTGAGGAGGGTGCCTCAAGTAGGTCACGGATGTATGCTGGAGCAGCGCCAGAGAGAGGATCTTGAATTAAATCTTGTATTTAACCGGTAGCAAGTGGAGAGACCTTTGTACCGCGGATATGTGATCGTCAATGAGTGCTAGTGAGGACTTTAGAAGTCGCATTTTGCACACGTTAAGACGATTGATCAGGTATGCAGGGGTGCCAGGGAGCAGTGTATTGCAGTAATTGATTCATGAGGAGATGAAGATATGTATTAGCGTCTTCAGCATCAGCGGGTAACAGGATGTTGCACAGTCTGTCTATATTTCTGAGATGGAAATAGGCAACCTTCGTTACCTCGTTAATGTGTGTCTCGAAGCTGAGTGAGGAATCCAGAGTCACACCCAGACTCCGAACTGCCTTAGCAACCTCAATGGTCTGGTCGTCAAGCATTAATTGGATGGGTTCAGCCTTGGACAATTGGTGAGGGGTTCCGACGAGCAAAACTTCTGATTTGTCGCCATTTAGTTTTAGAAAAATTGAATTGAACCAGGCTTTCACAGTTGACAGTGAGGACAATATGCAAAGACCAGACGCATTGATGGATGGTTTTGCATGGATATGAATTTGGATGTCATCTGCTAACCTGCGCCTGCTCAGAAACATTTATTTTGTACTTTATTTATTTAACAATTATTTTATCTCGTATTTTTTGCCCTTCTCTGATTCATAGCCATCATTTTACTTTCAATCGATTTACTCTGATGTTGTTGTTGTTGTTGACATGCCGTTCTCTTCACAGCTCTGTGCAGCGCTTTGGGACACTCGTCTGACAAGCGCTCTGGAAGTGCAATTCATCTCATCTCATTGTCAGAAACCGCTTAGTCCTATACAGGGTCGCGGTGAGCCGGAGTCTATCCCGGCAGACACAGGGCGCAAGGCAGAGATATACACAAGATGGGACGCCAGTCCGTCACCGGGCACTGCGGGCAATTTAGTCTGCAAGCCAATTAACCTATGCAGCAGCATGTTTTTTTTTGGACTGTGGGAGGAAACCGGAGTGCCCGGCGAAAACCCACGCGGACACGGGGAGAGAACATGCAAACTCCACACAGAAAGGCACCCGAGCCGAGATTCGAACCCGGGTCCTTCTTGCTGTGAGACGACAGCGCTACCCACTGGGCCACCGTGCCGCCCGGAAGTACAATTATTATTATTAATGTTTGTTGTTGGCAGTGGTGGTGACAGCAGCGGTTAAACTAACCGGTTCGGATGTACCGCAACGAGCTCTTCGCAACTGCACGGTACTCACTCAATTCTTCGCCCACCGACTTACCGGTTCGGAGTACCCCCAACCGTACCGGCTTACCTTCGTGCCCGGGTGGGAACTACAGGTGGGGACGCGAGTGCGGAGAGGAACTGCGTCGGAGGCGAGTGCTCGAGCGAGCGGCTCCTTTTTCACTGGGAGAGCCAGGGGCGCGTTTTGTTTATGGCACTGGCACGGATAATCTCTCCTCGTTGTGCACTCGCACGTTCCTCCCGCGTTACTCCTCAATCCGACCCCCCCCGCTCCCGCGCCCTCCGTTTGTTTCGTGTGCGCTTTGCGCTGCCGTAGAGACGCATTCGGGAGACATGTTCAGCCGCGACTCGAACGGCGCAGGGACGAGCTTGGCGAGGTGCTCATGGACAGGTTCAAGCTTTCTGTCGGTTCAATCTGAATGACAGATCTCCATCGATTGGCCAGGTGACAAGGTCGTGCGTCCAGTCAACCTTTAGTCGCTACAGGTTCTATTTCCGTTAAAGGACAAAGCGGTGTCAACCCCTACTCGGGTCCATTTGAAAATAGGAGGAAAGAAAACTCTCGCGGAAGAGGCCTCGTGGCTATAATTCACTTAAACTATAAAGTAAACGGGTGAATCACTCCCCGTGTCCGCGTTGGGTTTTTTTGTCGGGTACTCCGTTTTCCTTCCACCGTCCAAAAGCACGCTGCTACGTAGGCTAATTGTGTTGCTGAGTAAATTGCCTCAAAGTGCCTTTCGACGTACTGGCGTCACATCCCGGGTATAACACCGCCTTGCCGCTCTCCATCTGCCGGGATAGGCTCCGGGCTCCCACGATCTTGTAGAGGAGTGAGTGGGCACTGATACTGAACTGATAATAATAATAATAATAATTTATTTTATGGAGCGCTTTTCACCCGAAGGTCACAGAGCACTGCACAGAGCGATGACTGAAGGACACTGTGAAATTGGCAAAAAGTTTTTTGTTTCTCCGAAAAGGGTTAAAATGTCGGTCAGCGTAGGCACCCTATAGCCAATGCACTCACATATAATTGCCTGAAAATGTTCCGTGGCCACGCTCTTACAGAAAGTGGTAGAAGGTATTGTTAAGCCCGATACAAAAGCAGTATAGAAAAAAAAACCCTGCACACAAATAAAATCCATTTTGAAAATTTTGAATAAAAAAAAATATATCGCTGAGCTTAATCTTGATATGCGGTTGTCAGTCTCTGATGCCGGTCTCATTCAAATAGAACCGGTGCTGGCGTGCGGCGCTGATGGATACTGCGACGGCACTGCAATTTGGAATTTGAATATGGATTGGCGTGTGAAAAAATATAAATTTTCTATCGTAATAACGACTCACTTATCTGCTGCCGCTGCCTAAATGTCTGCTCAACGATCCTCCATTGGACAACAACAAAGGGACAGCCGTGATTATCAGAGCCCCCCGCTGTGTGCGTGTCGAGGTGGAGACGGTGGTTGTGAGACGGGAGGAGAGAGTGGGAGAGGCTGGGGTGTGGGAGGCAGGCAGAGGAAGGGACAAAGCGAGCGGCGCAGGGAGGTGAAGGGGATCTGGATGAGAGCCACGGTTACCGAGAGGACGAGGGGGGGGGGGCGCCGCGGCGGGGGGGCTGAGCGGCGGCGGAAGGCGGGCGATCTCTGACCGCTCCGTGCCGGACGGCGCGGTGCGGCCGCGCGCGCGCCCGGCGCGCCCCCCGCGTGCTCCCCGAGCGCTCCCCACCCTCTCCCCCGCGCGCTCCCCCCCCCCCAGGCCCCCCGCGTGCGCGCTCCCCGCCCGCTTCCCCGTGCGCCGCCGCCCGCCCGCTCCCCGGAGGTACACGGCCGCCGCGAGTCGCCGCCCCCCACTTCTGCGAGGCGCCTCACGGTGTGTAATTACTCACAGGCTGATTGATGCACTTTGGCTTGATTCGTCCCTCTCTGAGCCTGACATTCGCGCTCTACTTTTGTCTGCTCACACACATCGGAGGCAAATCAGTGAAGTATTGTTCGACATATTTTTACTGGGGTTTTTTTTTGTTTTTACCTGCGGGGGTCCGAGACAATTTGCAACAAATTATGACCCCAACTAGGCGCGCTTCCCGCGATCCTCCCCCGCCCTTCATCTGGCGTTTTCTAGACCATTCACCTCGCCAAGAGCCTTCCTCGCGTCTCGCTCCCACAGCCCCTCTCCTCCGTGACCTCACCAAGGAAGAAACACACGTGCTTTGATGGTTCGATGTCAGGAAGTGGGCGGCGCGGTGGCCCAGTGGTTCGCGCTGTCGCCTCACAGCAAGAAGGTCCCGGGTTCGAATCTCTCGGCTCGGGTGCCTTTCTGTGTGGAGTTTGCATGCTCTCTCCCCGTGTCCGCGTGGGTTTTCGCCGGGCACTCCGGTTTCCCCCCACAGTCCAAAAAAGCATGCTGCTACATAGGTCAATTGGCTCGCAGGCTAAATTGCCCCGCAGTGCCCAGCGATGGACTGGCGTCCCATCGTCGGTATATCCTTGCCTTGCGCCCTGTGCCTGCCGGGATAGGCTCCGGCTTCACCGTGACCCTGTACAGGACTAAGCGGTTTCAGACAATGAGATGAGATGAGAGAAAGTGTTTTCTTCCCACTCCCATCCCAACCGTCGGCACCGCACCTCTCATCTATTTGATTCTCGGTATAAAATCGCCTGCCGTAAGTGAAGCGACTCTCCCAAAAGCGGAAGGGGGTTGTGTGTGCGAAAGCTGACAGGGAGGATTAATGCGCCTGATCGAGTGCAGGGACGGAATGCCCGGTGAAAATCCGCTCAGCGACCTGTCCGCAGCAGCCGCCATCAGATCTATCAGCTTCGTTGAGACGGAGAGCTCGGGGCTTCTCGAGACATCGCGCGAGATATCATCCGCCTCCACCTGCTTCGGCGCTAAGTATTGTTATTACTGTTATTGTTTATTTCGTTAGTCACTTATCGAAACACACATCGCAAGGAAGGAGGAAGCAGCAAATGTGTCTATCAGATTATCGATGACGCCTGACGGAACGAACGTCGCTCCGGCGGCTAGGGCGGTAGAAACCGGCGGCTCCTCGCAATTCATTCGCTCGCCCTCCCCTTTCCAACGCCCCCTCCGTCAAGGGACTCCCCTTCTTCTCCGTGTCTCTGCGAATGCGTGGCCTCTGTTCTTCCCGGCACGCGCAATGAATACCGGGCGGCCCCGATCAGTAGTCGGGTGAGGGGCCAAATTAATATAGACCACCGTTTTTGATCATCCAGTGCCGATGGGGAAGCGGCGTCATACCTCTGACTGGCGCAGAGTCCTCTCTGGGGCGAGCGCTTCACATTGAGAACATCCTCATCGTATAAGAACGCACACGAACGTCAGCTCACCTGCAAGATCGCCGTGTGTTTCGTTTAATATATTATATAAAAAAAATACATCCACAGCTTTAATTCTGAGCTCTGTCAGAATTATCTTCGAACGGTAATAATTCGTTTTCTTAAATGTTTGTAAAAATTGGTAAAATAAAGCCACGGGGTTTTGAAGATTGTTAACATAATTATCCATGACACACAAGGCAGCCGGGCTCATCAGTTTACCCCCCCCCCCTCAAAATAAGTATATGCCACAATGCAAATTAAAATGTACATTTGTTTAAACGGGGCTGATGTTTTTCCAAACAATAATTAAAAAGTGCTAATTCAAGAACGGCAGCAGTCTCACAGAAAGCAATTGTAAACTTGATAATGACACGCAGCAGGTTTATTTTTAAATTTTACTTTTTTTATATATATATAAATGAACGGTGCGAAGGTCGCGCTGCCATTATCTTGGTAAACGACAAAACACAAAACGGAGCGGGCGATCTCGCGTCTCGCCGTCTCAGCCGACAGCAGGCCGCGCCTTTCAGCGTCTATGCGGCCCTGCCCGTCGGCGGGTCTGTGCCGTCAGACACCATCATCATCATCCCGTCTCGCGATCGCTGCCGATTGCGGCTGCAGGTGTCAGCGGCTGACATGTTAATCATGACCGCACGTCACGCGCGGCGTGTCCCACCCTTTGATACGAAGCGCTGACAACTTGGAAGTTTGCCTCCCATTAGAGGAATCGCGGTTTTTTTTTCCCGACTGAAGAAAGGACGGGAGAGATAAGACCACGTCTTTTGTGAACTGCTTAAGATTAATCGGTGGAATTATCTCATTTTCGTAAAGTTTATCTGTAAATATTAGGATATGTACAATGGCAACTAATTGTATGCATTGTGTCTCTCACGGGGGCTATTTTGGTAAATATGAAATGAAGGGAATACAGTTATTGTAGAATATGTAATGTTTACGGTCATCTGCGTTTAATTACGTCTATGAAGACAATAAGTGAAAGTATAATATCAGATTCAAAATCCATTGTAAGTTGATCCCAATGAGATGACGAAGCCAAATTGAGCTCTAATTGAGAATAGAGATGACTTATCTAACCCCGGGCTGCTATCTGGTTCCATAACATGTGTGCATAGCATATATATATATGAGGCTTCGTGTAGCATCAAATCACCCGGGTAGTTACAGATGTTCAATACTTGTACAAATGAAGGTCACAGGTCCCCATTTATTCGCACGGACTGTCAGGGTAATAAGTGCTGTTAACGAACACCTATTAGGCCTGTACAATAGCCACGGTGGCTGTGTGGTCACTACTCTCGTCAAGCCCGATTGCTGATGCAGCCGAGCGGTTGTGGTCTCGCCGCCTGATGGCGAGGTCCACGGTTCAATTCCAGCGGCCGCCCCCGTCAATACAGTGGGTATAATATCCGAAGTAATGCCACGCGGCCCTGAGGCGGCATGGTGGCATCGCGCGTAGCGCTGCTGTCTCATGGCCAGAAAGTTCACGGCACGAGTGTCTTTCTGCGTGGAGCGTGCACTATTCTTCCCGTGTTCGCGTTCGTTTTTGTTGGGTACTCTGGTTGCCTCTCAAAAGCCAAAGACATGCTGCTGTCCAGGTTAATTGACTCTTTTGAATAAACTGCCGACGGTGTCCCAATTTCGACTGGTTTACCATCTCGGGAACAGCCTTGCCTTGCGTCCTGTGTTTGCCGAGATAGGCACCAGCCCCCATAACCCTGTACAGGATTAAGCATACACTGAAAATGATAACATGCTCGAGCCAACGTAATTGGTGATGGTTAGGAATAGCCTTCACACTCCAGGTGGCCGTGCGCCTCAGGATTTCAGTGTTGGGTATTTTGTCCTTTCATGTAATCCCAAGGATTTTCTGGAGGCAGCCAATGTGTAAGGCCTCTCGGGGTTTCAGGTAGTGGCTGTATGTAACCCAGGTTTCACAACCAGTGGACATGCAGATTGCTCAGTTCACAGGCACTTTGCTGTTCAGTCTGAGCCTGCTGTTTTGGAACACCTTTTTCCCAAGGCGACCAAATGAGGCAGTGGCTCGTTTCAAGCAGTTCTGAGTCTCCTCATCCACGGTGGCATCTTCAGCAATGAAACTGCCAAGACATTTAAATGTTGTGACAGTAGCCATCTGTTGCCCTGGCGCTGTGAACGATGTTGGGTGAGGTGGACAACTTATGCTCCATAGAGAGATGATATCTGTTTTCTGGATATTGATGGTGAGACCCAATTGCCTGTAAGCGGTTACAGCGGCAGAAATGGTATTTTGCAGGGCCTCTGGCGTGTGAGCTACCAGGGCACAGTCGTCTGCCAACTGCAACTCAACTATTTCTTTAGTGGACAACTTGGAGGTGGCCTGCAGTCTTTTGATGTTAAAAATTGTGCCATCCAGCCCGAAGTCAATGGAGACTCCAGCCCGTGTCTCAATCCTCTGATGCAGTAGCGTGGTGACACAGACGAGGATGATGTTAAAGAGAATTGGGGCCAGCACGCAGCCCTGCTTAATTCCTGACTGGATGCAGAAAGGTTCAGAGCTCTGACCTCCCACTGTTACCCGTACCATCACCCCTGTATGAAACTGTTGCAGGGTGTTGAGAAACCTGGGTGGGCAGTCAAATTTCACCAACACCTCGCACAGAAAATCTCTGTTGACTATTAAATGGCTTGGAGAGGTCAACGAAGGCAGTGAATAGGTCTTCGTGCTGTTCTCGGCATTTTTCCTGGAGTTAAGTCATAACGATCGTGTCTGCTCGCGCTCTATCCTTGCGGAAATCAGATTGAGATTCTGGGATAATGTCTCTCATCTCATCTCATTATCTGAAACCGCTTAATCCTATATAGGGTCACGGTGAAGCCGGAGCCTATCCCGGAAACATAGGGCGTAAGGCAGGAATACACCCGACAACGGGACGCCGGTCCATCGCCGGGCATTGCGGGACAATTTTAGTCTGCGAGCCAATCAACCTATCCAGGAGCATGCTTTTGGACTGTGGGAGGAAACCGGAGTACCCGGCGAAAACCCACGCGAACACGGGGAGAGCATGCAAACTCCACACAGAAAGGCACCGGAGCCAAGAGACTCGAACCCGGGACCTTCTTGCTGTGAGGCGTCAGCGCTAACCACTGGGCCACCACGCCGCCCTCTGGGATAATGTGTCAGCCAAAACACTTGGAAACATGCAGAGCATAACATTATCGAGGACCTTTTCAGCTCTGGCCAACAGATTCCCTGACTGTTTGATGGGATGGATGTGTTTCCTTTGTTCTTATACACAATAGACTGCAGGGTCAAGTTCTGTGAGCAAGGACCTATGAAGGCTGGCACGGCACACGACACCGAGGAGGTGGGTGACTAGCACCCCAGCCGGCTGTCTCCCTAGTGGCAATCTTTAGACACCTCATCTCATCTCATTATCTGAAACCGCTTAATCCTATATAGGGTCACGGTGAGCCAGAGCCTATCTCGGAAACACAGGGCGTAAGGCAGGGATACACCCGACGACGGGACGCCAGTCCATCGCCGGGCATTGCCGGACAATTTTAGTCTGCGAGCCAATCAACCTATCCAGGAGCATGCTTTTGGACTGTGGGAGGAAACCGGAGTACCCAGCGAAAACCCACGCGGACACGGGGAGAGCATGCAAACTCCACACAGAAAGGCACCCGAGCCGAGAGATTCGAACCCGGGACCTTCTTGCTGTGAGGCGTCAGCGCTAACCACTGGGCCACCGTGCCGCCCTATAGATAAATGTACAAACACGAATCAACTCACGGAGGAACGTGCACCCAAGCACTTACCCACTCATACACAGATACACACACGTATGAACTCAGACTCACACAGATACATGCAAACACTCAAGCACGTGCACCTATTAACTCATATAGAGACTCACTCACAAACGCATAAAAAAAACGCAACGGTAAATATACTGAATTGTAAACCGTTCAGAACCAAATAATTTCTCAATTAATCTGAAGCCGTCAGTTGGAACACCGACTTTTCTCCTGGTTGAGCACAAATAGGTTTTTATCTTGACATTGTCGGCCGATTTATTAATTTTTTTTACAGCTGTTGAAACGGCAAATACATTATTTTCAACATCGGTGTTAAACATAACCGTCGGAGACCTGTGATAATTCGCAGGCCGTTGAATTTGCGCGTCGTGCGGTGGTTTTTTGTGTGTGTGTGTGTGCGTTTGTTCCGCGGAGTGTGCAATACGTGAACGGAGAGCCCTCCTCAAGCCGAGGAGAGCGGCTCCCGACAGCGGCGTGCGCGCGTCACTCGAAAATGTGCCGCTCGCTAATTGAGGCCCATCCCCCTCCTGCTCGCGAGCAGCAGAGCCCTATAAATAACGGAAGAAGGGGGCAGAAAAAAACAACTACTTGGCAATGAATATAAATATTTCCCCCAAAACCCACGGTAATGTCCTGACACCCGTTACATACTTTTTTTTTGCGAATAAGCTACGGTTTCACGAAAAAAAATAACCACCCACCGAGTGTCAAAATCTCACCACGTGTCCATCACTTGGCATGTGACTCGCATCAGCCGTCGTTTGTTAATTGGATGTTTCCGTAACTTGTAGAGCAATGGCAAATGTGAGTAACACAGTTGCGAATAAATTAGTGCCGGTCGAGTACACACGCGTGCGTACGCGCGTGCACTGTATACAGACAGAGGCTCATTTTGGCCTGAGATTTCAATTGGAGAGCCACATTGAACCCACTGGGATAAAACAAGTGCAGACAATAAACCTCAATCCCAATTCGGGCAAAAATGTAACAATCACGTCTATTTACTCGCAGCCGCCCTGCATTCCCATTGCAATTTTAGCGAACATTATATTCAGCCTTTGCTGATCGCGCCTGACGGAAAATTGCGTCGCTTCGAGCTTTTGTGTCATCTCTTCCTCATAATGCGATAGCCATCCTCGAAGAAGTTGAAAAAAATATATAAGTTAAAAAGTTTTTTTTCCCTCTCTCTCTCTCTCCCCCCCTCCCGAAACACAAAGGGCTCTTCCAAGGGTTATCACTTTACCTCTAGGTGCCGCCCGCCCGGGCTTAGCTTATCGCTTAGCGCACACGTGTTATAATAATCACGAGTGCGTGGAGGGGGCATTAGCCCCGAGAGCACAGCGTGCGACATTTGGCGCCATCGCTGTTGATAAATCCACGATAAGGGCGAGGGGGAATGACAAAACAAAAGAGTGAAAAGAAAAAAAAGAGGAGACACACACACACGCCAAAAAAAAAACTTTAATCCATGGTCAATGTCACGACCAAGGACGGACGGGGTAATGAGCAAGTACATTGGGGCCTGAAAAAGTTCAAGGCTATTGTATATTTCGCAGGAATTGCATTAGCCAGATTACGCCCAGCGGAGACCGGGCTTATTCACGCTCTGGTGAACAGACACATTTTCTTCGAAATAGCATTATCATATATTTTTTGTTTGTTTTTAAAGCAGCCCAAGGCCTCGAGGTATGGCAAAGGGGACGCAACATCCTCGCTTCTCTTTCCCGGCCAATCCTTTGGCTTAGGCCTCACGAAAAAAAAACCCCCCAAAACATTACGAGTCAATGAGGTAATAAAGTTTCCCAGAAATAGATATTAGGGCATTTATATATATATATAAATATATTTAAATTGCATTCAAAATACTTTTTTTCTCTGTTCTTTGCCACCGGACAAGTACAACAGCATAATTCTGTTACGACAATGATATACAGTAAGCTGAAGACTGACTGAGTGAGATTGCTTGAAATGTGAAAGACAATAAACAAAAACATATTCTAGTTTTTGGATATTTGTTCAGATTCTGTGCGTATAACTGAAAATGATTTTAATAATTTGGTTTTCATTTTTCAAATTCGAGCCCAAGGTGAAATTTCATCATAACTGATGTCAAACAGACTTATTGATTTAAGCAGAAACATGTTTTTTTTCTTTGTATTTCATAATGTTCTTGACTTTCCATCATTCAACTGTGGGCAATACCAGTTAACGACAGTAATGAGTGCACAATTCCTCATCGCGAATGTTCAATTCTTTATTACGTTGCCATTTACGCTAAAAATGCACGCTAATCTACGAAATTGTTAACAACGAGCTCTTAGCTCCTTTTTAACACAAACTTCATTATGTTCCTTTTCAATTCTATCGACTATTTTTTCGGAATTTACTCAGACGCGGGGTGAAAACACAAGTGTTGGAAATTTTAATTTAAATAAAGCTAAGGATGAAAGAAAGTTAATTATGTGTGTGGTTAAAGTGGAATTCATACGGCCCATTATTGACAGGCGTGTTTTTGTGCTGCCTTTTACACAAAATATAATCCATCAGTGAACACTGGAAAAGTGGCGCTGGAATTACAATTACACACACGGCCTATGAAGGGCGAATAGTAATTCACTCGTCTGGCTTACATACGCGCGGTTCCATCGGCCATGGACAATTTTAATACGCAACACTTTTTTGTGTCGTTCGGCATTTTTGTTTATTTTATTTTTTTTTGCATCGCCACACCACCATCAGACGCACCGCTGGGCTCGTATCATTTCGCTATATCAAGCAGCGGGACGCTCCACGACAAACCTGCGCGGCGCGCGGCGCGCGCGGGCGCCGACTCACGCGGGTCCGGAGACGGCACAATTATTCGGGTCGTAAATTGTGCCTCGCCCTCTGATGTGGATAGCGGATAGTAAACTGTGCCGTTAGTGTCCGACGTGGTAAAACAGAGGCCCCCACCCCCATTTTTTTCAGGACTGCGGGGAATAAAGTGTTTCTTGTAAAGGAATATACTGGGAGGAGCCCCCCCGCTGCGTGGCCCGCAAGCGCCGCGGGCCCCGTGATTGACAACCTTCCGTGGTGAGCGCGCGTCCAT
Organism: Mordacia mordax; assembly: GCA_036362905.1. Classification (NCBI taxonomy): domain Eukaryota; kingdom Metazoa; phylum Chordata; class Hyperoartia; order Petromyzontiformes; family Petromyzontidae; genus Mordacia; species Mordacia mordax. The sequence continues at coordinate 5,840,900 of JAZEWT010000004.1, forward strand.
TGGGCCCCCGGCGCGAGCGACGTGTTGCCCAAAACATTCAAAGTCGCAGCCACCCCGCCGATCCGCCTAATGAGTTTGATTTCCTTGCTCATGGTTCACAACAGCTCTAACTGGTGTTAGAAAAAAATAAC
>JAZEWT010000004.1:5874994-5886365 GCA_036362905.1 Mordacia mordax
GGCGGGGGCGGGGCGCGGGGGGGGAGCGCGGGGCGCGGGGGGTGGAGTGCGGGGGAGCGGGGGCGCAGGCGCGCGGGGCGGGGGTTCCGGTTTATTCCGGAAGTCGGCGCGGGCTTACCCGGCGTGCGCCGCGCGCAATGGACGCGGAGGGTGCGTGTTCTCCGCGCCACTTCACTGCTACTGTACAGTGCACTGTACGGCGTTATAACCACACAAGTTTAATTTATTATAACACGCGCTTGCCTCGTGGCATCGGACATAACGCGACGCGCAGTGTGAGGCAGAGAGAGGAAGCGCAGGCCTTAGTCGACACTTTAATCCGATCGCTCTTTCACAGCGCCGATGTATGAGGGCGCACGCGTGTAAAGGTTAAGCGATTTAAGAAATCGTCTAAAGTTGATGAGAGCGCCCGCGTTAGTTGAACAAATGTCGCTCGGCCTTTAAACCCGGGCGTTGTTGAATGGTTGTGGCGCGGGTTGTTGTTTGTTTGTTGTTGTTTGGTTGCGCGTTGTCGAGTGAGGTGAGGAGGAGCTGCAGTAGCTGCCGTGGGAGAGGGGAGACGAGAGAGAGGGGGGGGGAGACGAGAGAGAGGGGGGGGAACTTGTGACGAGGAGAGGGGAACTCGGAATGACTGGGAGCGGGGGGAACTCGCAACTGCGTGCCGTGCCGGGGGGGGGGTGGAGAGCGCGCGGAGTCACTTGCGAAGTCGTGAATGAATGTCCGGTGGGCGTTGTTTTTTCGGGGTCGGTCAGGAAGAGAGGCGAGGGAGCCATGGATATTTGCGTCAAGAAAGCAGACGTAATCGGGGAAGTCCTCGTGAATTTTTGTTGATCCCCTTCGCTTTTAATTTACTTCAGTGTCGTTTACTTAAATTCGAAGGCTTTCGTGACCAATATTTTTATCAATGAAATCCATTTTTTGGGTCAGGTCACGTAGAAAATTGTATCCCAGGTGGGGGGGGGGGCGAGTGTCGGGTGGTGGAGGGTTAAACGACACATATATTTTATAATTTTCTACGTGACCTGACCCAAAAAATGGATTTCATTGTCAATGTAGTTTGTTCGAGTACACTACGGACTTACCGGCGTGAAGGGGCTGCCCTCAATAGGCGAGACGTGAGTTGCGGTGAAGGTTTTCGCGGCTGTGTGATCAGAGTTGCTCTCCATGACCGCTCTTTGGGGATAGCCGCGTCGTGTGTTCCTGCTCGCTCGCCGTTGCGCGTGAGCATTGCCATGCGTGTGAGATATTTGACTGCTGTACGTGTATATGGTAAAAAAAAAACTATACTTTGAATGATTTACTACGTCACAAAATTGCCAGATTTGTCAGGACAATCGCATCAAAAGAGGCGACGTTCCTGCTAAAACCGGGACAGGTGGCAACCCTAAGTCAACCTGTTCATGGTTCACCCATTTAAGCCAGAGCAGAGTTTTACCATCTTAGTTTCTTACTTCGCACTGCTTTGTACATTATGGGTGATTGTAGGTAAATGTGCAATGTAAGTAATGTTTGCATCAATCATAGATGTATGACATGCACACGTTTCGAAGTATGTCGCATAAAAATCAGTTTCAAGCGAAGATTTGAATCGTTTGCTTTATTTTCCAGCCTGAGAGGCTCTTAAAAGTTAAACTCGCCCCATAACGTTGCTCCTAAGTCCATAAAGTTGTACAAATGTGGCCACGTACGTACCGGATTACAAACCTCATTTCCAACATTTGCTTTAAACACAGCGGGGGAATAAGGTTCCGAAGACTCTGGTCTATCGCTACGAGACTAAATTGAAGAAGAGTGTGAGTTCCTTCTCGTCGTTGTGATCATCGTTGTTGTTGTTATTTTTTTTTTTCAACCCAGACCATGACCTGGAAGGAGAACCCGGCTCTGCGGCCGTGGGCAGCGCGGACGTGCGTCGTTCCATCCCCATCAAGTTGATCTCGGAGCGTGGCGCCGCCACCTCCCGTTCCGGCGGCCTCCCCTGGGCCATGTACAAGAGCCCCAGGCACCCGTCCCCCGACAGAGGTGTGTGACTTCCCGCCTGTAGGACAGACGAAACCTGAGGCCGGGATTCGACGGTGAAAGTAACTTACATTTTTATTGCTGGTACAGTCATACCACAACACCCCCCACACACACACACACACACTATCCCTAGTATCTGCACTGTGTTACTGTACTGTAAGCTTCGGCTACTTTACTACCGGTGTGTGTGCTCTCCATGTTCTGTATTGGGTTTCCTCCAGGTTCTCCGGTTTCCTCCCACATTAAAAAACAAACACTCAATAGTCGGCCGATATCATTATAATTCACAGGGACACAGTGTCTGGTAGGTTGGCGCCAGCTCTCAGCATCACTGCCTCCCTCCCACTTCTATTTCCTGCGTTCCTTTGGGGCCTCTGGGCCTGTATTTGTAGTCAAGACTGTATCTGTAGTCAAGACTCAGCTCAGGCTTGCATCTGCATCACGTGAGCTGGCTCAGTGCTGTGCTTAACCTGAACTGGCTTTAAGCAGAGTCTCAGCCATCCTCAGGATTTTCATGAACTGAGCCAAGCCATGGCTGAGCGAATCAAGTCAGAGCTTAACTGTGACCACCACTATGACCCCTAGACTGCGTGTAACGACAAATACATGTGTTTTTTGCAACTTTGCTATAGCGAAATGCATATAATGAAGGCGGCATATTTATGATTTGTAAGCTATGTGGAATATTTCAGTCTTTGACTGTTTTGACTGACAGAACCACAGGACTGGGGAAGCGATTTTTTTTTTTACCAAGGTCTAAATAAGTAAAGGTGCAGCCCTTTAGAGTACATGCTTATTGCCGCTGCTGTCAGAAGGGGTCTCACCAACATTTGGCCTACTCTTCGTTATGACGATCATCGCTCATCATGCTTAATGAAGGCCCCCTCTATGCTATCACTGTTCCACATAGTCCAGAAATCCACTCTCTCAAACCCCCTGGCTGTTGCAACCAGCCACGTAGCTTGCGCATGTTATAAGACGTATTATTAATGTCACTCCTCATTGCTGCATCTTCCCACTTGCTAACCTTTCATGCACAGCCTGTCTGATTTGTAAGCAAAACTTTCGCACAATTTATTCAGACCGACTACATTATGGCACACTATTTTTCCTGTGCTTGAAATCTAAAGTAGCGGGCACATGTTATAAATCGGGAGGTGTGCGTGACCAAAATTGTTTGTGAAAATACCAAGTTTTCCCTTTGCGCAGAAGGAACGGGTGATTATGCGGATGAAAGCTTTCGAGTGCATGAAGATTATGGCAGAGATCACAACAAACATCCCAAGACCATCATATGGGATTGCAAGGTATGAATTGCTTTTCACAAGATAGAGTTTGTCTTTTTTCATATTTTTGTTCAATAAAGCCCTCGAAATATCTCTTAAGTAAAACATCAATTTTAATAAGCTATTATTGTATTCAAAGTGAGCTGTAAAGCAGCACCTTAGAGGCAAAGGTTGGAAAATCGCATGGACAGCAGGGTGGCAGGACAATGATAACACTTGTACATCACAACAGGGTGTTCATTCATTTCCAACTCATCTCATTGTCAGGAACCGCTTAGTCCTCTGCAGGGTCGCGGTTAGCCGGAGCCTATCCCGGCAGACACGGGGCGCAAGGCAGGGATATGCCAACGATGGGACGCCAGTCCATCACCGGGCACTGCGGGCAATTTAGTCTGCAAACCTATGCAGCAGCATGTTTTTTTGGACCGTGGGAGGAAAACGGAGTGCCCGGCGAAAACCCACACAGACACGGGGAGAGAACTTGCAAACTCCCACACAGAAAGGCACCCGAGCCGAGATTCGAACCCGGGACCTTCCTGCTGAGCGACACCGCTACCCACTGGGTCACCATGCCGCCAATTAATAGTTATATGACATATAAATGTAATTCTTTGCATGCACGTGCATCTATTTATTGCAGATCAACATATATGGGAAGAAAGATGAGATCCCGGTGCATTTCTGCGACAAGTGTGGCTTGCCAATTAAGATCTACGGTCGAATGGTCTGTACTTTTTAATTTTACACAGTTATCATATGCACATTGTTGAACATTCGAATCTGATTCCTGGATATTGTCTAGGTTTTTGTGGCTTTTGCTGTATAGTTCCTGTTTGTTTCCAAATTATTACCAAGCGTTTTCGGATGATCCATTCTACATTTGGAAGCTTATTTGTGCCCATAAACACGTGTAGACTTTCGTGTCAGAAATATTCCAAAGATCAGTTTAGAATCATTGCCAGAACGAAAGAGACAACTGTTTATTGACAGTGAATATGTTATGGTCATGAAAAATTCGGCTGTAGAAACAAGTCGGCAGCAATATACAACACGGACAAAACAAAGGAGACATTGCAATCACATGGGAAATTGTGGCAATGCCATTTATAATGTTCGCAAATTCCACGCATGGCTAGGGTCGAGATACTGATACCGAGACACACAAACGGGATGGTGCGTGTCAGACTGTATACAATGTGTGACGACACTGTGATGCAAACTGAACGTCAGCAGTTGGATGATCATCCTGAACTAAGACCATTCATCTCATCACCGGTTTCACGTGTGAGTTGACACGTGTTGCGTAAACCCGTGAATGACATCACCAATGTGACTGCTTTCAATCACAGATTCCTTGCAAGCATGTCTTCTGCTTCGACTGTGCCAGTCTTCATGAACAACGCGGAGATAAAAGTTGCCCAGGGTAAGACCTTCACGTACAAAAGGCCCCCAAAGCTCGATTCACTGATGTCCTTTTTCAATCCATATCGTGTTGTATCCCTTAACCACTTGCATTAGATATTTACATTACCCAGCAAGGTCCGAATGATAATTTTGCTTTTGTGCCAAGTGTTATTTGGCGGTTGCTCAACCAGATGAGAACTCTAGAGAGCAGGAGAGTCTCTTTTGCAAGAGACACCTGGAGCGATGATTGCCATTCTGACTGCAGACCACCAGTGGGGAACAACCGGCCAACCCGGGTTGGCCGGTTCCCTGACTTACGGACGTCTGACGTACTAACAATAATAATAATAATTGCATTTATAGAGCGCTTTTCACCCGAGGGTCACAAAGCGCTGCACAGAGCCGCTGAGAGAACGGCACATCAACAACGAGACAAGAACGGCAAATCAGCACAACGTTTTTTCTTTAAAGCAAATTCGACAGTCATTCTTACGAACAAGCTCTCGTAAAATACAATTGCAATATGTACATATACACTGCATGCAATGTGCGCTATGCACCATAACATTAACATTGTAACTCGTGAATAAATCGACCAACGAACAGAACTCGGGAACAGAACCCGTTCGCAACCCAGCGGCCGTCCGTACACCTCCGCCAACCGTTTCGTCATCGCACCCGCGTCGCTGCGCCGATTCGCTCGCAGGTGCGTGGACCAGGTGCAGCGCATAGAGCAGTGCGTGCGGGGCACCGTGTTCCTGTGCAACGTGGTGTCGGGCTGCAAGCGCACCTACCTGTCGCAGCGAGACCTGCAGGCGCACATCAATCACCGGCACGTGCGGCACACCAAGCCGCAGCAGCGGCCCCTCGAGCCCCCAGCCGGTAACGCTGATCTTTTTTGCGCTTCTTTACGTGTAAAAAAAAAAAGGCCAACTCGAAGGATGATCGCAAGCTTATCATGGCGGAGGGGTTTGCGTGTTTGAATGAAGCCCCTCCCCCAGTGCTATTTAATAATAAGAATAATTGCATTTGTAGAGCGCTTTTCACCCGAGGGTCACGAAGCGCTGCACAGAGCTGCGGAGAAAACGGCACGCCAACAACAATCACATGGAGTCTAGCACTCCTGCTAGGATCTGCCTTGGTGACCAGGTCCAGGGGGAGGTTTCAGACATAGTGATCCGAACACCATCAAAGCTCGCATGTTTGGTATCACAAAGGGCTTCCAGCGGTAGTAGTCTGCTCGAGTACCCTCATCACTCGGTTACCGGCCAACCCAGGTCTGTCTGGAATACTGGCCAAGTAAACTCGCAACTACAACAATAATTGGTTTGTTCTTTAAACAATGTCACCTCTAAAACCCAGCCCATTTATGGTGGGCGTTTTACCGTCTTACCAATTTATCAATTTAAGGTATGTTCAGTATTTTATCATTATTTCTCCACAGTGCAATGTGTCTTAGCTTAGAGCGCTTATGCCATCGTAATTTGTTCTGATAAGCACCTTACACTTTTCAGCTGAGCTTTAATTTCATTTTGGTTTTGAATTCCATCGACACTTTACATTTTGTATATTTTCATCGTGGCTACGTACAGCGCCTCCCAACCCTTCGGTGAAAGTCTCTTTTTAAAACTGTAAATTATTATTATTTCTGTGGCTCCCCAACTCAACCGTGCGTCCCTTCCCGTGCAGCCGTCGGCCCCATGCATCCCGGCGCCGTGAGCGAGGAGCACCACGCGGTGGCGCCGGTGCCCGGAGTGCACGATCACTACGCGAAGCCACCCAGCCTCACCCACGACGAGTCGGCGCCCCCTCCTCCCGAAATGCCCCCCCACCCGTCCATCGTGCCCCCTTCAGCTGCGGCCGCCGCCGCCGTCGCCGCCGCCGTGGCTTCTGCCGCGGCGGCGGCGGCCGCTTCCGCCCCGTCGCCGCGCTGCGCTCCGCAGGAGAGCTACCGCATCACGACCATAACGACGGCGCGCAAGCACTGCAACCTCATCACGGTGCCCATCCAGGGTCAGGAGGGCGGGCAGGCGCACGGCCCGCCCGGCGGCGGCGGCGGCGTCGGGGGCGCCTACGCGGACGTTGGCCGCCGCGTGGACTACCCGGCTCAGGCGCCGCCCAACGGCCCCCCGCCGCCGCCGCCCCCTCCGCCGCAGCCGCCCCGCCCGCCGCACCACATGCACTTCGTGGCGCCGCCGTCCATCCCGATGAGCCACCCGCCGGCGCACATGGCCTACAGCCAGCCGCCGCCGCCCATCGTCGGCCAGAGACCCCCCGTGCCCTTCATGGGCCAGCCGCCGCCGCCGCTGCACTACACGCCGCCGCCGGGCCCTCTGACGCCGCCGTACAGCCAGCCGCCCGCCGTGGGGTTGTGGGGCACGGCGAGGCCACCCCCGCCCGTGCCCCCGCCCCCGCGGGGCGCCGTCCCCCCGCCCGGTTCGCTTCCCCCGTCGGTGACGGCGCCGCCAGATCAGGCGCGGTACAGGCCCTACTACCAGTAGCGGGCGGCGGCGGCGGCGGCGGCGGTGCCCCGCGCGTGCGTCTGAGGGGAGCGATATCTCCGCGTGTAGCGCGCTGGGCTCGAAACCTGATGACCCGGGTTCTGTTTCCTATGACGGCCAACAGCATTGACGATTTTCTGAACTGGTCCTCGGACTCCCGTGGGTTGACTTAGCCTCAAATGAGTACCAAGTGCGGTGCGAAACATTGCCACTCGGCATTCGTAGGCGGCCGGGCGTGGTGCTGGTTACCCATCACCTTGTGTGCTGTGTCGACCTTAATAGGTGCTCGCTAGCGACACTCGACCCTACAGTTAATGCTACACGGAGGATCTCTGCCACTGTTTTGCTGCTGGCGAGAGAATTTTCTGCGTTGCGCGGTGTGGCACGGAGACTGATGGCTACGCGGTGCGTGTACAGTGCGCCGTGTGTACAGTACCACCTGGCCGACCATGCCGCGTGTGGCTGCGTTTAATTGGCTTGACCGAACTTTGCAACGAAACCGCCGCGCTGTGTGATTCATTGGCTTCGTTAATGTAGCTTTTTTTTACATGCAATTCATTGATGATCCGATTTTTGTACATAAATTATCGGGGTGTCGAGAAATTGGCGGGACGTTCAGAATTAACAGGACGTAGTTGAGAATTGTACGCAATCGTATGGAACCCAGTGACCGCTTAGATGTATTTACGTACAATTCGTCCCTTCATAAACCTTTTTTCCTCTCAGGTGCTGGAGAAATTCACTGGGCTCCCAAGGGATCAGAGATTCCAGTCAAAATCTACATATTTCTGCTTAAGCTAGCAATGGGTGGCAGTCATCTCACTTGGTTTTGTGGTGGAAATTCTACATTTCGCTGCCTGTGGCTTATCTTTTTGCATTTGCCATTTCTTGAACATAGCACGAAAGTAATCCCAGACTCACAAAGTTTTGGGTTCTTGCTCAGCTACGCTGAAATTTGTAGAAAAGTTAACAGTTAATAGATTAAAATTTCCCATCGAAGCTATTGTAAGCATCCGGCAGGCGATGTTTTGTACAAGACAATGCCTAACCAACGTGGCACAGCTGGTGACACCGAGCAACGAAAGAACAACAAATTATTTTCTTGAAATTATTTTTTGAACGGTTTTAGTACAGACCAAAGTGTCCATTCATTTGCCGTTCACTGCGCAAGGATGGTCTCCAACCTTTCTAAACACGATCACTTTGAGAATCTCAATGCGATGCAAGATCTCCCCTTAATTCTACTTTACTGAATTCCCCAAGACATGCCCGTTGTGCATGACTCACAGCGACACCTGTGCTTGCTGAAAGCTATTTGTCATTGTTTGCAAACCGTCGCCAGCAGCTTCTGTTTGCGACCCATGGCTGGCGACAATTTTAAATACAACCACCACAGAGAAGCTCGGATGTTCCCCACTATGTCTATATATTTTTAAAATGTTAAGAGCGACTGCTTCAGACTCTGGGATTGACTGGTTGGAGACCACCGAGACCGCGTCAGTTTCCGTTGACCGAGCCGATATTAAAATACGCAACTGGTGTTCAAATTTTTTTTACTGAACCCACGTTATGAGCCCCCAATCAATCCCGTACATGGTTGTGGGCAGCCGGCAGGCACAGGCTGCAAGGCAAGGCTGTACCCAGGTGGGATACCAGTTCATCGCAGGGCACCGGGGGAAATGTAGTCAGCAGGCCAAATAACCAAGCAGTACGAATGTCTTTGGACCACGGGAAGTAACCGGAGTACCTGGCGAAAACCTACGCGGAGAGAACGCCATCTCGGCGCCCACATCGTATGCTGCAAAATTCCCAAACCTCAGGCTTGCAAACAGGCCAGGAGGTTGCAGTGAATGGTCGCGTGCTGGCCAGGAGGTGGCAGGACAGTTAATGGGCTGCAGTCATGTTCAGGAGCTGCCGTAACCTCACACGCGTGTCCTTTTTCTTTTTGCAGAGTGCTGCAGTTAATACAAGTACGAACGTTTAATTTGCAAGGAATAAGCACCTCAATTACAAAGTTATTGTCTACATGCGTTTGAACTCTGTCCTGGACTATCTGATGAACAAATAATTCACAACATCTAAAATATTACAACAAAGGCCACGCTTTAGACCTGGAGAGTTCCTTTCGCGTTTCTCAAATAATATCCTCGCATCAGAGAGTTTAAGGACTATTTACAAACGTCCTCTATAATTGATGTAGCGCTCAAGAGCTGCTCATAAGCGATAGCCACGTCAAGCTTTCCTCATGACGTTTTGTTGGAGACGGCGATTAACTTGGACAAAATGACGTGATGAGCGAGGAGGAGGAGGATAGCACGCCTATCCCGGAAGAAAGCAGCTGTGTGCTCTTTATTTTGCTGTTGCTGTACTTGTTTTTAACCAATACAAACTGGGTGCTGATCTTTTAATTATTAATGCTTTGCTTACTTTTACCATACCACTGGTTGACGCCTATGCTCACGCACACTCCTGCATGTAGATGTAAGTAATTATGACCAAATAATGACCAGTGAGTGTGTGGGTTTCGTGTTTCTGGTGTTTGTTTAGTACAGGCAGCCTCTTGAGTGCTTGTACAGCTTGCAGTGTGACAGCGGCTTTGGCTTGTGCATTATGCCTGCCTGCAGGTGACAGCGCGCATCCAGTGAGCCAGCGTGTGGTGTCCTGAGCTCTGAAAGAGCCTGCGTTCTGTCATTTTCCTTGCCCGATGTGAGCCAACGGGGGGGCTTCGATCGCCCGGCTTGAGCACCAGCGACAAAAGTCTTTCAAAACTTCTGGCAATCGAGGCTGCCGCCGCCCGTCTCGTAATAACACGTGTGTGCTTCAGGTATACGAACACAGCTTTTAGGCTGGCACAGTCGTTTGCCCGATGCCTCCGGTGCGACAGGAGAAACGTCGCAAAGGGCAGGAAGATCGCTCGACACGGCTGTGCCGAAAGCAGCTCTTGGAAGCGGTTGTACATCGAGCCTTGACGGAACTACATCAGTGCAATTGAACTCCTTGAAATGAACCCCGGGTTCGGCTGGTGGCCTGGGGGGGGGGGCGCAACATCAGGCTGATGATCGTGCCTCCAACGTTGACGGCAACATGTCGCAAAGGAGAGAGGAATGCTCGATCCGGCTATCCCGAATTGGAACAGCTCGTGAGCAATTATCAACACTCATCGTTTTTATTTTTGCTCCTTACCTGAAATGTAAAATTCAGAGAGCTGAGCAGTTGGCTATCCGTGGCAATTGGCGATCCCAGCAGTATGACGTTCGGTTCATTGTTTCCACATCGCGCGCTGCGGTCACACACGTGCCGTTGTGTTTTGATTGTTGGTCTTAACAGTGTAACACAAATGTCGAGTCGCGCGGGTGTGTAAATACAGCAGTTGAGTCTCCCGAAAGATTGTTTTTCATTTTTATCGGGTGTTTCACAGCATGGCATGAAACCTTGCTTCTAGGCCTGTGCGTTTTGTTTACACATCTGTCGGTCAGCTTTTTTGATTACTTAAGCTGGAAGGAGTCGCTGAAGTTGTCCAGCGGGGAGGGGTAAGCAAGTCACAACGTGTCAGGACATCGGCGGGCAAATTATGAATGTGTTGGCCTGGATGCCTTTCTGCAAGATCTTAGTGTAGATGTGTCGGCTGAAAGTGCAGCTATTATTACAGCAGATAATACCCGGTGGACTTGCACGCTCTGGCTCGAGAAATCCTGTGGTTACATCTTGTGAGAGATTATCTGTGAATTATTCAATCAGTTCCTTGATGTAGCTTGATATAGGTTTGTCACGGCTCAGTCGGCCAACTTGTGTTCTCAGGAACGGCGGGTGGGGGGGGGAGGAACAGCGGGGGAAACCAACATCTGTTTCCAGAAACGACGACGGGGCAGAAGGAAATGAATGGGCCGTGTGCTCTCTCTCGCAGCTGGATATTTTTGGGAGCAGGTGAGTCCAGGTGTCCTTCGCTTGGCAGCAGCAGCAGTAGGCTCGGGAATGCGGCAGCTCTCACGAGCGTCGCAATGAAAGATCCAACTTCTGGCGCCGGCACAGGTTTCCTAGCGGCCGATTTGGTGGCGACGGATCGCCGTCAGTTAACTTGCAATCGCAGCGGCGAGCCTCGTGCCAACAGAGGCTCTCGAGGGTCACCCCCCCCCTCCCCGTTCATCATTTGTATCGTCCCTT
>JAZEWT010000004.1:5939073-5949315 GCA_036362905.1 Mordacia mordax
TTATGTCTGGGGAAATCGTTGGCGTCCGGCTATTCTCGGGGAGACCGTGATTTTATTCGTCTACGTCTGGGGGAAAACGCCGGTATCCAGTTATTCCCCGTTGAGACGGTGAGCAACCCAGCCATGCCCGCGGAGACCGCCAGTGCCCGGCTGTGCCAGGTGAAATCAAAACTGCGGCTGGCTGGCCGAGCCATCGTGAGCCCCACCACCAGCAAGTGACAAAATTTACACCTCGCGCTCACGTGTACCCGCATCGGCTAAATCAATAATAACCACTCACACACAGACCAGTTGGCACGCACAAGCTTGCAAGTTGTCCCGGAACGTTATTGGTCTCCTTTACGATTGCTTCGTCTGAGCAATGCCCTTTGGGCAGCAGACAGAGTCAGAGATGGTCTCGGCGTACTAGACCTTGGCAATGGAAACTGGCTCTTGGAAGGTGTTGCGTCATCTCTCTGGGGGTTAAGGAAATGGAACTTGAGCAGGAGGTTCAGAGTTTCCGACTGGATGTGGGTGGGCTCACCTCTACGCACCATGTCCGCTCTGGAACCAAACTCCTTGATAGGGGTTGGACTCTTTCCTACTGCAGAGTCGCACAGGGCGAGAGGCGCCGAGCGGGGTTAGGGATACTCACCAACCTATGGCTAGGCCCCACTCAGTTGGAGTTTGCCCCGGTTGAATGAAAGGGTTACCTGAATGCAACTTCGGGTCACAGGGAGGAGGACTCTGTTGCGTGTGCATACGCACGGAACAGCAGTTCAGAGTACACTACCTTCTTGGAGACAGTGGGCGGGGTGCTGGAAAACACTCCACTGGTGACCCTACAGATCTACTGAGAGACTTGAACGCCCATGTCGGCAATGACGGAGAAAGCTGGAGGGGTGTGATTGGGAGTTATGGTCTGCCCGATCTGAACCCGAACGGTGTTCTGTTATTGGACTTCTGTGGTAGGCATGGACTGTCCACGACTAACACCATGTTCGAACACAAGGAGGGTCATAAGTGTAGCTGACACCAGAGAACCTTGGGCCAAAGGTCGATGGTCGACTTTATAGTTGTCTCACCGGACCTGAGGCCATATGTTTTTGACACTCGAGTGAAGAGAGGATCAGAGCTGTCTACCGATCACCACCTGGTGGTGAGCTGGATCAGATGGCGGGGGTAGGATGACGGATAGATCTGGTAAACACAAACGTGTGGTGAGGGTGTGCTGGGAGCGACTAAGTGGAGGACCCTGTCCCGAGCGATTGCAACTCCCACTTCCGGAGGAGTTTCTATCACATTCCGGAGGAGGCTGAGGATACGGAGTCCGAATGGGCCCACTTTAAAGTCTCCATCTTGGGAGTGACTGCTAGGAGCTGTGGCCAGAAGGTGGTTCCTTGCCTCTTATAGTGGCAACCTAAGGACCTGCTGGTGGACACCAGTGGTAAGGGAAGCTGTCAAGTTGGAAAAGGAATCCTTCCGCACTTGGATGGCACGGGGGACGCTTCATTAGGCGGACAAATACCGGTAGGCCATAAGACCGCAGCTGTAGTGTTTGCAGAAGCAAAAGCCCAGGTGTGGAAGAAGTTCGGAGAGGCTATGAAGAAAGACTTTCGACTGGCTTTAAAGAGGTTCTAGCAAAGCATCTGACGGCTCAGGAAGGGAAAGCAGAGAACCGCTCAGGCTGTTATCAGCGAGGGCTAGGAGGTGCTGACCTCGGCTAGGGCTATCGTCAGGAGGTGAAAGGAACATTTTGAGGAACTCCTAAACCCGACAGATGCACCCTCAGGGCAGGAAATGGAGGAGGAGGAGGAGGCAGGTCCGGAGTGTTCTCGGGGTCAGGGCCCATCTCCTTGATGGAAGTCACTGAGGTAGTCCAAAAGCTACACAGTGTCAAAGTGCCAGGAGTGGAAGAGATCCGCTTAGAAATGCTGAAGGCCCTCGATGTTGTGGGGCTGTAATGGCTGACACGCCTTTTCAATGTCACGTGAGTATTGGGAAAGGTATCAGTGGATAGGCGAGGGTAGTTGTTTCCCTGGGAGAGCCTATGCCAGGGTGTTGCAAAAGAAGATCCGACAAATTATTTATCCACGGATTCAGGAGGAATAATGTGGATTCAATTCTGGCGTGGAACAGCGGATCAGCTCTTTATACTCTTGTCGTGCCCAGCCAGCGCTTCGTCATCGAGTGGCGAGCGCTCTTGCGCTGGGCCGGGCCCCGCCACCTCTTCTTCACTCTCGCTCTCCGAAACGTCGTGGAGCGCGAGACGAGGCACCGGCTCCTCCGGCTGCCGGGTCCGCTTGCTTAGTCGTGTCTCGGCCATTCCACAGAGTTCAGCGGGACTTGGTCTCGAATCAACAACAGTCTTTATTCCGGCGATAGCAAAATTCATTCGGTGTCGCGGCCGCACACTCTCCTCTCCCCACGCTCACCCACCCCACTCTCTTGCACGACCGCCACATATGTCGCCCTCCCTTGCTGCCCATTGGCCACCCCCGAATCCACTAGACGGCACTATTATTATGCAGACATGGGACGCGCAGGGTCCCATTGATAACGTCTACGAGCCATTCAAGCTGCCACCGGCCCAATCTCATCTTCACATTAAAGAGCACCACCCAGCCACTGTCTGGTATGTGACCAGGTGCGCCCGAGTGAACGCGCAGGGGCCAATTCATGACGTCCGCGAGCCACTCAGCCTGCCACCTGCCCAATCTCCCCCTGGTAGGTGACTATGTGGCACCACACTCTCACAGATTCCTGCGGGGTCATGGGAATTTGCCAAACCAGTCTACATGTGCTTTGTGGACTTGTAAAAGGCTTATGATCATGTGCCCCGGGGCGTTCTGTGGGAGGTACTGCGGAAGTACTGGGTATCAGGACCGTTACTGCGTGCCATTCGGTCCTCGTACAATTGGAGTGAGAGCCATGTTCGCATCCTTGGCATTAAGTCAGGTCTGTTTGCAGTGGGCGTTGGGCTCTGCCAAGGGTGCGCTTTGTCTTCTATTCTCTTCGTGATTTTCATGGAGAGAATTTTAAGGTGTAACCGAGGACCTGAGTGTATCCAGTTTGGGGGACTGAGGGTGGCATCGCTGCTTTTTGAGGTTGACGATGTCCTCTTTGCCTCATCAGACTGTGATCTCCAGCGTGCGCTGGAAAGGTTTGTGGTCGAGCGTGACGCGGTGGGGATGAGAGTCAGCACCTCCACATCTGAGGCTTTGGTTCTCGCTCGGAAAAAAAGGTGGCTTGCCCCCTCTGGGTGGGGAGTGAGCAGCTGACCCAAGTGGAGGAGTTTAAGAATCTCTGGGGCAAAAGGGAGTGCGAGATTGACAGATGGATGCGGACACCATCTGCAGTAATGCAGGTGTTGTACCGGACCATCGTGGTGAAGAGGGAGCTGGGTCGGGAGGCAAAGCTCTGAATTTACCGGTCAGTCTTCATTCCAAACCCCACCTGTAATGAGTTTTGGGCAATAGCCGAAAGCATAATGTCCCGGATACAGGTGGTTGAAATGAGGTCCCTCTATAGGGTTGCTGGGCTCAGTCTTAATGTTCGGATGAGGAACTCAGGGATCCTGGAGGATCTTAGAGTGGAACCGTTGCTCCTCCTCATTGAGATGAGTCGGTATAGGTGGTTCGGGAATCTGATCAGGATGCCTCCTGGGCACCGCCCTCTGGAGGTGCGTCGGGCACGGCCAACTGGGATGAGACCCCGAGACAGACCCAAGACCCGTTGGAGGGATTACATCCCTCAGCTGGCCTGGGGACGCCTTGGAATCCCTCAGCAAGAGCTTGGAGGAAGTTGTGAGGGAAAATGACGTCTGGGCTTCTTTGCTAAAGCTGTTGCCTCCGCGACCCGGATAAGCGGCCTGACAATGGATGGATGGAGTGTGAGACGTCGACGCATGATCGGAGGTGTCACCTCCTCGCTTTGCGACGAGAAGCAGTCTCCATGGAAACAAGCGCCTCGCTCGCTCCGGTAACACGTTCAGCAATGGCCCCACCATGTATACTCTCCGTTAAGTATATATTTTTTTTTGATCGAGTGTTCGTGTAAATTTACGCAACTGGCTCAAGCACTCAAATGAAGTCACTTTGTTTCACTCCATTCGCGGCGAAAATGGTTGCTACTCTTTTGCATTAAAAAAAAACACACACACACACACCTCGGTTATGATAAAATAAAAATAAAAATCCTCACAAAGTTTCCTGAGGTATGTCCATCAAAGACGTTTAAAATCAAACATTACAAAGACTGAAGAGTCGCAAGTATCACAGAGGTAATGTGGTGGATGCTGTTCATTTGCCAACAGTGCCGCGTTTTGATGAAACAGCAACAGCCTCATTTGATCGGGATCCCAAGGTTGACGTTAATGTGCAACTGCGGATTTGTGCTCTTAAAGGAAATCAAAATAAAACATCCAAATAGGCAATCTGCTTCAGCCCCGAGACGAGAAGAAAAGACAAATAGCCTTTATAATGATACTACATCAAATGTCCCACCCCCTTGAAGCCACTGAGCTGCTCCTTGTTTAAACTCGAGCAATTTAAATCTCACTTAATGCTCAGAACTGATGAGCGGCGAAGCCGAGAGCAAAAACCCACGACGGTACGGCGCGTCGCGGGTTTTAGTCGGAGGAAGAAATAAATCAAAATTAAATCAATTAATACGTGAATTCCTTTAATTAGAGCGGGCGAGAGAGTGTGACGACACGCCGAGCGGATAAGAACATCTGCCTCGGTGCTATGGCTCCTCGCCCGACTCTCCGCTCGGTGGAGAGGTGGAAATTTTCGCGAGGGCGAGGCAATATTATTTATTTATTTATCATTTGGAAATCGAGTCCGTCGTGACAATGACATTAATACACAACAGGAATTAAAAAAAAAATGTCGAGGGTGGGTCGGGGTGCAACAATGACGTGCGCTGTTTTTGATGGTATATTTTATTGTTAGGCTTAATAAGTATTGCTACTATTACGCATCATTACTGATGTGATTAAAAAAACAAAACAAATATTTCACCAGCTGACCCAGGAAAGCCTCACTGATGACCCCTTTTCCAGGATGGCCCTGCCAAGATATCGCCGCAGTGTGCGCTGGTTGCTTTGGAGGTAATTTTTCAAATATTGCAAATTTGGATGCGGGCACAGGATGGCCCACTCTTGCAAATGACATCACTGTATTTTTAATGATCACTGTGAACCCAGTGATGCATATTACGATTATCACAGGTCTTTACGGTAGCTTGCGGCTGCCTCGACCAGATCTCTGCTGGCGGGTAGTTGGCGATGATGTGATCAGCCTGCAGCTGATTGGCGAGATCCCCTGCAGAGTTGTCACGCAACATGACCAGCCAATAGGAGCACTGAAAAAAAATGTGGAATGACACCCCGACTGCCACATTATTTATAAACTGTGGTTGTCACACGAACGTAATAATCAGGGTGGTCACTGGATTCTAACCGTGAACCTCTGCAACAGGTCAGAGGCCAGTGGCGTATTTCTATCATGTATAACAGGGACCGAGCAGGGCCCAGCTACTTGAGCTATTAGTCACCACTCCTCTCCGTATACAATAAATGTGCTTCAATAAGTTTTCGAATCCTGCGGATTTCACAGTGAGAGAGAAAAAACAACTTTACAGCTTAATTACAAAGGATCAGTCATGCTCAGTCCAACCGATGTTGCTGCATATTAATGCCCTTCATTTGCAGCCCGAACGCAATTTAGCTCCCATCGTCCAGACCTCGAACGTCTGACGTGCGACTTTGTCGCTGCCGTCGCTTCGCGCCGTCGTGAAGCAGTCGTGACGAGAGCGGGTGAGCGTGACGGCAGGTGGAGGGCCCTGAGCGCACAGGTCTCTCGCCCGCAGAGCCACGGGGCATCGCTGGTCTGTCGAGCTACCGACGGTCCAGTGATGCCCCGCGTTTTTTTTTGGGGGGGGGGGAGGGGGGCGTTTGCACAGATTTGCGCAAACGCCCCCCCCCAACCCAAAATAAAAAACCCGTCGACCACCGCTCAGAAGGTCGTTAAAAGCTCATGAACCGACCTTGAAGTCAGGCTGTTAACTGAGCGGCGTCCACCTCATGCCAACATGATTTTAAGTCTGCTTTCCTTGACACCATTCGGATTTATAAAGTCGCGAATTATGGGATACTGACGAGATCGATGCTTGGTCCATCACCGCATGCAAATACTGGCAAACCCCTTCCCCCAACCCCCCCCCCCCCGTTTTAATAAATTTCATTTCCAGCGCTTGTGATTTTCAATCAGCGCTGCGTATTGCTGAGTCAACGGAGCCACTTGTCAAGAACGCAAAACCCTCTCCACCAAACAGCGAGAAGCTTTAAAGCGTCAAGAAATGTGCAGAACTTTCGTTTCCGAGCACCCCTTCATTTTCTCTCGACAAGTTAAAGAAGAAGAGAGAAATTTTTTTTTTACACCAAATTGCTAAGAGGTAAGCAATTGGGGCGGCACACTCCTGTTTGGCCGAGGTACGAATTTTTCACGTGTTAGTGGCTCCATCAATCCTGAGACAGACGGCAAAGCATGCACCGTGACTCGCTCTGGCATAAACAATCGCGCCAGGGAGAGATAGAAAGAGAGAGAGGGCGGGCGAGAGAGAGAGAGAGAGAAAACAGAAAAAAAAGCCCGCAGTAGAGGCATGTGCAGACACAAACATACGCTCATGCATATAAGAGCGGGGGCGCAAACATCCATATGTCTGCATGCGTCCGCGACCGCAAATGAAAGATGTGCGTAAATGAGCACGCGCCTTGCACGTAACGGGCACTCTCACCAACAGGGCAAAAGCCGTTTGCGGTCGATTCTTGATTCGGGCACCGATACCCGCGTCACGGAGGATCAGCGCCACGGCGGCGAAGCGCGGGACCGGATCGGCGGCTGGAGAAGCGGAATGGGAAGAAGGAACACGTGGAGGAGGGGGAGGAGGAGTGCTGTGGGGTGGAAGTGCAGAGACTTGCCGAGACGGGGCCGCGGGCGTTCTGATATTGGCTCGTCACGGCTCGATCGTCATAATTGCTCTGAAGAACTGATATTTTCGGAGAGTCGTGTCGGGCGCTCCTCCTACTCTCCTCCGCGATGTTTGGCCTCTCACGTTGGATGGGGTCTGAGCGGGTCTACCGGGTTGAATGTGCAGGAAAACATGCCTGCGCTTGACGCCGCCATCTCATAAAGGCGGCTTTTGGGAGCAATTCTCGCACACCGAGCCGCGATCACCTGCACATCAATGCCCTCAAGTGTACGGCCAAGCCACAAACACACACCTGCGGAAGGCGACAGAAAGGAACGCTCGACGCGAACCATCCGGAAAGAGTAAAATGTCGAGAGCAAGTCTCAGGCGCGCGTTCGCCCCGGTGACGCCTGGGCAGGAGGCGTGCGGTGCCCGTCGGGCAGAGGCTGACAGAAGTTGCGGCGAGAGAAGACCCAAGTGGGTACGAAGCGGACGAGCGACCCGCTGGGCATCGCCTCGATAGCCAACGGGACACGGGCCCCGCAGAGATACCTCCTGAACGCACAACGCCGGCTAGGAAACCCGCTCTGGCTCCGGCTAAATTCCACGCGTCGACGGCTGCGCGCGGTTGTGTTTCAGCAGCAGTGGTTTTTTTGTTTCTGTTTAGCGCATCATTATAGACCGAGACCCACGCTTGCCATCAACACAACGTGCGGCTGTTCTAAAGCGTTCTGTGGAAACGTGAAATCATACGTGCCGACTTCAGTGCGATGTGTCAAAGCGAGGAACACGTTTTTCAAGACAAATGGGCCGTTCTGTTACACATCTGTGGATAAAAGCTACAAAGCTAAAAGAAGAAGAAAAAAATGCAGTTAAAAGAAGAGAAACAAAGCCACGTTTTGGTTGCAAAACAAGTGAGAGACAATCGTTAAATTGAAATAAAAGATGCAACCATTTTTTTCACACATGCAAGATGGGCATCTATCGTTGGTCGAGTTGAATTACACGCCATTGACACGTGTGATGCATTTCCCAATTCCACTAAGCTCGTCAATATTAAACAGCATACATTTATAACTTACTTATAAGAAATATATAAGTAATCATATTCCGATGCGCAATCGCCAAAGGCCTCTTTCACGGCTCTCAATGCCACGCGGTACATTTTCTAAAGGAGCGAGCCGGCCACAAGGGGCTGCGGCACTGGAGCTTCGCCACAAAAGCATCGATCCGCGAGGCGTCCGGCGGACACGCAAGCGCGGAAGAGTCTCGACCCACTCGTGCCCTGGACTTCCTCCGAGGCAGGAAGAGAGGTCGTACGTCTCGGTAGCCAGTTTTGAGCCCCCACGCGCTCCAGCCCGTGGCGTCATTAGGGGACTTTAAGGGGCCTGACGCGCTCACATTAATCGATGCCGAAGCCAGCCCGCCCGCCCGCCCGCCCGCCCGCCCCATCTCTACCGCTGCGTGCTGCAATTACGTGGGCAGTAAGCACAGAATGATGAACGGCTTCAGGCATTCGCTGTGACCAGCCACGATTTTCCCCAACAGGAGGAAACCCGTGGCTACTTATAATTCACCACCTTTTTATGCATTACCGTGCTTTTGTACGAGACCTATGAAGCCGTTTATAATAATACTTATTATAATAACCACTTTGCCATTTGTACTTAGTTTATCCATAAAAGCTCTAAGTCTTATTAGCTTTTAACGCCTAACTTTTTATATTGTCTACACTCAATCTTGGTCAAGTTCTTGTTCTACTGTTACGATTTTGTTTACTTTGTGCCGCACAGTGCCGTGGGGTGTTCCATTAAACGGTTTTTTTAATTGTTATTAGGAGCATCAAGTTTTGGTATTCATGGGCAATATAATAAATATTATTGCATTTGTAGAACGCTTTTCACTCGAAGGTCACAAAGCGCTGCACAGTATATGGCACTTGAGTATTCCTTCATAGGTGAGTATCTCTGAGAAAATCCACGGGACGTAACGCCTTCACCGTGAATTAAACGTTATTGCGCAAAACTGCATAACACAAAACTCACAAATAATATCAAAACATTAAAAGAAACAAGTGTAGCGGTGCAATGGAAGTAAACTGAAGAAGCTTGCTAGCTTAACTAAAGGAAATGATGATAGATGTTTCCTATTGCAGCAGAAAATACCCAGTGAGCTTGCAAGCTCTGTACGGGATTCCTCTGACACAACAAGCACGCGAGTTGCAAAATAAAAATATGCAAATAAGACATTAACCAAGGAAAATTAAAAAAGAACAAAACGCATTTACAGGCATAATTGCACGTAATTAATCAATTAAAGAAAAACGCAATTAAGCGTTGCAATGGGGGAACAATAAATACATGTTACAGGTAGCATATTGCACACTGAGAGGGAACAAATGCAGCATTAGCAACGTTTTAAACACTAATCGCTATTTTCAATCATGGCTGGGCAGAGAGTCTAATTAATTGGCATCTAAGGTTGCTCATCGAAGGTAGTGACTGTAGCTTCAAGCTCAAGGCAAGATTGTTCCTCAAACGTGGGACAGCTGCCATAAAAGCTTTTCCCAATATATTGATGGGAACCTGGGATTATTTAGCAGAAAGTACTTTGAGCTTCTAGGGCTTACTTTGTTAATCTGTACGGACAACAAATCCTTTAAACATTTTGCTGACTTTTTAAGTAAGACCTTAAGTATGAAAAGAGCCCAATTAATTCTTCGACAATTATTTAGTGAAGGTAATTTAGAGCCGATATACAATTCACAATGGTGGGTTTTATACGGGGCATCCAAAGCAAGTCTCAGAGCAGAATGAAAGAGTGGGTTTAGTTTCTTTAACGCGGTGTTGTACGCTGATTGATAAATACGTCGCAATGATGAAACAATGGAAGAATACTTGCCTTCATCAAGTCTAGGCGGAACATAGTTGGGAAGCAATGTTAATGTCTGCAAAGAAACTCTATTTGTACTTTAATCTTTGTTGAAATAAAATCAATGTGGGGAGTGAATTTCAATCTTGAATCAATTATGAAGACAAGGTATTTGTTTTAATCAATCTGTTAGTTTTCAAATGTGTTAAACTGAAGCAGAGGTGTTTTATTTGACGAGAAAAACCTGAATTTAGTTTTGTTTACATTTAGGACCAGTTTTAGGGAGGGAGAAACGCTGATTTTGCAGGATATTGATGTCACCTTGTGACTTGCGAATTACATCTTCTGGGGAATATACATCTCTCATCTCATCTCATTATCTGAAACCGCTTAATCCTATATAGGGTCACGGTGAAG
>JAZEWT010000004.1:5954925-5967475 GCA_036362905.1 Mordacia mordax
CCCCCCCCCCCCTCTCGTGTGCTGTGCGGGCCTGCGTGGGTGCTTGCTGACGGCAATTGACCCTTGTGTCTGTAAAGGCTGGATGGGGGTTCTTTGTCTTTGTCTCGCAGGCATAACAAGGGGAGTCTAGAGGCGAGCGCGTCTTCAATCGAGTAAGTGCACCCGTCCTCTGAGCGCCGAGCGCATCTCGCTGAATGAAAGGCCCGCGTCCTGACAGCTTTATGGCTGCGGTGCCAGTGTCAATTGACACACGGGTTCCCAACGCTCCCAGCATCATCGCCCTCGCAGTACGGGCCTGGAAAGTGAAAACTCTGGGATGGTGACGAGAAGGGATGGGGGTGAGAGGAGAGTGGGTGGGGGGGCGGTAACGTTCCACACTGCCACGACACCTCCTGCGCGCAGCGCGACGCAATCAGCGGGCGGCCGTCCCAAAATAAAAGCGTGGCCGAGAGCGGCTGGGAAGCGCGACACGTGTGAAGGGGGGCACGCGAATTGTAAACACCGTAACGCGTTGCGTTACTTCGCAGGGGCCTCGGTGGACTCGTTTTCTGGAGGATGCGAGCGCTTGCGTGTGCTTGCGGGGGCGGCGACAATTGTTTTGAGTCTTGCGGTCGCGAAGTGTAAGTCAGGAGCGGCGGTGCAGCGCTTGACGCGCTCTGAGTCCGGCGACCCGCCTACGATTACCGCTCACGGCCACCAACGCCCGGGACGATTTTTTCCGGGCTTCCTCTGGGTCGACTCAGCCTCAAAATGAGTACCCGCTGCGGTATGTAAACGTCGCCACTGGGGAGACGAAGGAGGCCGGTAATAGTGCCCGCCACCCACCCGAGCTGGTCTTTATAGGTGCTCGCTAATGGTACTTGAACTTATGGTGTCTCGAGGCTATCTGGGGTTTCTATGTGGACTAACAACGATGCAATCGTAGAGTGGCGGGCTTTCCACACGCATCGGTCTGCACGCACGGGGGTAGCGATCTCAACCGGAGCCAAAAGGTGCAAATCCTGTTCAGGAGTTGTCTTAGCTCACCATCCCTCTAAGGTCAATGCAATGTTTTACCAATGTTTGGTTAGGTCTACGGCGGTTGTATTGGTGGAGGATTTCACAGCTTGACATATGGGCATATCTCTTGAGAGCTGCTCTTTCGAGATAGCCGTGTTGAGCAATTCTCCTCTCTCCATCGTAACACTGCCTTCCACCCTAGAGGCGTATGAAGCGTTCCAGTTTTGAATCTAAATTGCGCCTCCAACGCTGGAGCCGAATCATCACGCAGACGAGAGGAGGAAGGCGACCCTGACAGAGCGACTCCCGAGAGCAAGCTTCACCCGTTGATCCACGAAACACCCACAAACAAATCTCAGCCACAGAGTCTCTGACTTCCCATCGTACGCCTGTCTCCTCTTCAACGGCTCCGGCTTCTGCGGTCTTGCCCACACGCTCCTGTCCAGCGACCCTCGTGCCTCGAAGGAGCCTGGTCCGCACCCGGTGCCGACATCTCTCTGCCGTCGTCCCCCTTACAGCGCACGGGACGCATGCATCGCGTCGCTCGGCTGCCGCCGGAGGCTGCCGAGGGATCCGTGCATCGCCTGGGAGAGCTTCCTCGCAGAGCACGACTCGAGTAAAATAGGGCGGCGAGCACGGCACGCCGCGCTCCGCCACTCGTTCCGTCGACGTCGATCAAATGGCACGCGGCGTGGCGAGCATTCGCTTCCCAGCGCCGCCACTCGAGGTTGGGAGAAATAAAAAGAAATAGAAGGCCGGTGGTTTGGCTTTGGTTTGATTCGGAAGCAGTCCCCTGCCGCGTTTCAACGTTACTCATAGCACAGAGCGCTCGTGGCCTGGCGCGGCCGTGTGCCCCGCGCTCGATGAGTGATTCGTCTCAGGCCACGACGGTACGATTCTGGGATTCCGTCTGATTTCGTGATTCCTGATCGGACAAAAAAAAAACTACGTCGAAGCGGCGGCGGCGGCGGCAGCGGCGGCAGCAGCAGCTTTGCTCGGCGTACGCGTGCAGAGACACGCATGGCACTGGTGCATACGTGTATGTACGCGGCGCAGAATTCACGCAGCGGCTACGTGAAGGGTCCGGTGTGTGTGTGTGTGTGGTGACAAATGATCAGCCAGGCCTGCGCACTCGTGCGGCTGTCTACTTTCAGATGGTCTGTCGAGCCCAGTTAATGACAGTATTTTTCGAGGTTGTCGTTAATAAATTAGTGTTGTTTCTTTAAATCCTTCAACATGACACCGGCACACGGTCCGCAGGCCGCGGCTTATTAATATTAAACTCCGGCGAGGAAGGATTAAGATATTAGTACCTGGGATGATCTGACTGGTCACGGGCGTGAATGCTAATGCTTCCAGTGCGCCGAATCCGGTGCGGAAGCAGCGGTCGCCACTCTGCATCATCGGATAAATTAATTCCGAACGCGTCAACAAAGCATGCTAATAAATGGGTGCTGCGCTCGCTAATTAGAGCGGGCAACTTAAAGCCCCGCCGCACTGAGACGGCGTTGGCGCGGCCGCCGGCTGTGCCTGCGGTGGCTGCGTCGGCGACAGCCTCGCAGCAGCATCAGCAGCACCTGTAGACTCAAGTTGTGAACTCATTCGCAGTCGGTGGGGGGGTGGGGGGTGCCGCGGCGGTGTTCGAGGAATCTCACGAGTGGCGTCGGTTCACCGGTTTCAATCGCCCACGCATCACCACTCCCCGCACGCAGCCACTTCTCGCGTAGGGGGGGGGGGAAGCAAAAAAACCTCAACAACAACAACAACAACAAAATCCCCCCCGTGTAGTCTCGCAGACTTTTGGGGCAAGTGCTGTTTAACATCAAGATCACGAGCCATGTCATCCGTGAGAACAGCCGCTGATGCCGCAGCCACCGCCACTGCAACGCTTCATGCGCGCGGCCGAGACGCGCAGCTCCTCCGCATGCTGCAGTCGACGCACGCTCTCTCTCTGGCGGGGGGTGGTGCAGCGGTAGCAACATCTGCGCCTCACAGAAACAAAGAGCCGCTCGACGCAGTTCGATTCCCGCCCAGGGCGACTTTGTGCGTGGAGTCTCTGCTCTTTCGCGGTTCTGCGTGGGCTTCCGCTGTGTAATCTGAGCGGTTTGACAGCTCGCTGTAGACCTACGCCTGCTCAGGAGCACTTATTCCTTCATTTGTTTGAACATTATTTGTATCCCTTATTTTATATCCTTCTCTTATTTACAGCCATTGTACTTGTAATTGAGTTACTCTGATGTTGTTGTGGTGGACATGCTGTTCTCTCCACAGCTCACACAAAATGTTGTTGTTGTTGCTGAAATGCCGTTCTCTCCAAAGCTCTGTACAGCGCTTAGTAAACGTCGGGTGAACAGTGCTCCTAAAGTGCAATGATTATAATTTCCTCCCACAAGTTAGTAAAAACAAAAGACGAATTAATTGGCCCATGTCAATAATACACAGGACGCTGTGTCTGCAGGGTTGGTGCCGGCTGTCCGCGTGGCCTCCCAGCCAGCAACCGTTAACCTCGACCTGAGATGCCAACGTCGTGGTTGAATTAATAATAATATTAATGAATGGGTGGCACGGTGGCCCAGTGGGTAGCGCTGTCGCCTCACAGCAAGAAGGTCCCGGCTTCGAATCTCGACTCGGGTGTCTTTCTCTGTGGAGTTTGATTGTTCTCTCCCCGTGTCCGCGTGGGTTTTCGCCGGGCACTCCGGTTTCCTCCCACAGTCCAAAAAAAACATGCTGCTGCATAGGTTAATTGGCTCGCAGACTAAATTGCCCGCAGTGCGCGGTGATGGACTGGCGTCCCATCGTGGGTATATCCCTGCCTTGCGCCCTGTGTCTGCCGGGATAGGCTCCGGCTCACCGCGACCCTGTACAGGACTAAGCGGTTTCTGACAATGAGATGAGATGAGACACTAATAAATTGTGTTCCCTTCAGGCTGTTGCTTCTCTGCACTGAGCACTTGAGCAGTAGAGTCGGTGAATGCGCAGAGCTCAGTGGTCACCAATCTTTTTAAAAATGCAAGATCACATTTTAAAATAAAACTGAATGCAATACAAGATTTACGCATTAAAAAAACCCCGCTTTACTAAAACCCCAAATAAATGCGCGCTATGCATACCAGTCGCATATTATATGTATAATACCTGTTCTTAATGCTATATGTGGGTGCTTGCACCCATATATAGCGGGTGCTTGCACCCACATATAGCACAACTTTCATACAATACCTCGGCTTTTCCCACTGCCTCTGTATATGTATAATTTTAGGA
Source organism: Mordacia mordax (assembly GCA_036362905.1). NCBI lineage: Eukaryota > Metazoa > Chordata > Hyperoartia > Petromyzontiformes > Petromyzontidae > Mordacia > Mordacia mordax. The sequence continues at coordinate 5,959,186 of JAZEWT010000004.1, forward strand.
TCGACTGCACAAGACGCTGGGATTGACACGTTGATTGTGATCGGCTGGCTTGGAAACGTTTGGCACAGATCATCCGGGCCCACGAGATGTACAACCGACGAATTGTCCTGCACAGAGCGGTACAGCAAGGAGGCTGTTGACCTGTCTGCGCTGATCTGTAACACCAGTCGTTGTGTGGCGTATCCGTTGTCTTCGCGACCTCTGCTTTCTTCAGATTTGAGAGTTTGGCGGAACGCATTTTGCACAGATATTCCCCGAGCAGTCATTTTCGGAGAAGGCTTTAAAAGACGTGTATTATTTATCGCTCAACTACAGGGTACACGCATACCAACATGCTCTGCTATACGACTGGTGTGAGATCAGCGACAATCGCAACGCGATATTTTTAGTCTCTAAGCTGAAATTGCGCCAAAGTATGTGAAAATTCTAATTTTAAAACCACCGTGTTTGTTTGTGTGCGAACATTGGTGAATGGTCGGAAACCATCGGGACACTTGTATTTAATCACATTGCTCTAACCTGGACTTAAACCTGGGTCCTCATTGGTGCTTGTGAATCACATCTTCTGGGGAATTTCGTCACTGACAATGGCGTGTCATCCGCAAAAACGGTTTCTCTCAAGAGTGCATGAGTGAGGTGCCCAGGTCATTGATTAATAAAGAGAACAGTAATGGACCAAGAGTGGAACCTTGCGGTACACCCTCCAGTAAGTTCGATTTTGCTGGATATTAGGTTATCAACGGAAACGGCCTGGTAACGTAGTGGGAGGTAACTCTTGAGCCAGTCTTGAGAAACGGAGGCTTAATAGTATTTTAAATAATATTATGGTCTACCGTACCAAATGTTTTTCAGAGGTCAAAGAATTGAATGGCACTGCATTTTTTCCTTTTCTAAATTGGTAAAAACAAAATGTAGAGAGTCTAGTACCGTTGAGATTGTACAGTAATTTTTACGAAAGCTTGATTGTTCGGGATGTAGCAATTCATGAACCGAAATAAGAATTGACATCTCGCTTTTAAGGATGTTTTCAAATGTTTTAACCATAGGAAATTGTTTTAGGAATTGGCCTGTGATTATTTTTTTAAAGACAGAGACGCCAAAAACAATGACAGGGATGTGAACGTGTGTCGCACTCCTGGCAGCAGGTGGCCTAACGGAGAGGGGGCGCTTCAGGGCCGCCCCGTGGGATCAGCGCGACCGGTGATTTAACTGCGTTAATGCGGCCCGGAATGTCACTCAAGATGCCCCCTCCCCCGTGGCCGCCCTTCCGTCTGATAGTAGAGACAGTCCCTTGAGCTCTGCGCACAGCCGACTCCGTGTCATTTCTGTATCTCCGTGGGCCGGCACGCCGGCTACCCGCGCGCGAGTCTCCCCGGCGGCACACGACAGCCACAACTGTAGCAGCGGTGGACGTGGCAGTAGTGGTGGTGTGGTGGCGTTGACTCAGCGAGCCGGCGTGATGCAGGCTGCTGGCCATGTGGGTGCGGAGGTGCCAACGGGGTGGCACGCGCCGGTCTCTTGGCTCCAGGCCTCGGTGCCATCACTCCCCCCCCCCACCCCCCACCGTGCGCCCGAGAGCTACACGACCGCTACACAAAGCGAGCGCAGGACTTACGTCAAGCTGTTGCCGGGTAAACCGGCCGCTGTCCAAGGCTGACCTGGGTTGGCCGCTTGTCCTCCTCCCCTCCTCCCCCCCCCCCAATGGTGGGAGTATTGGAGCAGAATGTTATGCCGGCCACCCTTCCTGACCCCAACCTCCTATAGTCTGTGGGTCGTTAATTACCAGTTGTCTGGAACCACTCACAAGCCCTGTTCAGCTCGAGAGACCATAGTATGAGCGTTAGACCCCAGACTTGTTCACCAAGGGATATCCTAGCAGGAGCGCTGGACTCCAAACCTGTTCACCAAGGGAGACCCTAGCAGGAACGCGAGACTCCAGACCTGTTCACCAAGGGTGATCGTGGCAGTAGCGCTGGACCCCAGACCTGTTCAACAAGAGACTCTAGCAGGAGCGCTAGACTCCATTCTTGTTCACTAAGCACTGAGGGTGACCGTAGCAGGAGCGTTGAAATCCAGACCTGTTCACCAAGGGTGATCGTGGCAGTAGCGCTGGACCCCAGACCTGTTCAACAAGACAGACTCTAGCAGGAGCGCTAGACTCCAAATGAAATAGCTCTGGGGTTCATTGAAATAAGCAAACTCCTCCACCATAATGCGTTTACGATCGTACGTCAAGTTCGGTACTGAATCACCGACTCAGCTGACACGGAACCATCGAGTAAGCAAACGCGTTGCTCCTCACCCAGAGACGCCACGCTCAGGAACCAAGCACACGGCAAATAGCGATAATGACGCTCGCCATGGGAATGTGGAATTCCTCCGGCTGGTGGCTCCGAGCCGCCAAAGATCGGCACCACCCAGACATTTTGACTTGGAAATAAGAGGCTATTGAATAGGCCCACAACGAATGTACTTAAAGAAAAGCGAGCAATGATGAGTGTTAGTTAATTTATGTACCGGAGAATGATAATGTTTGATGATGGCCGGCATGGTGGTGGAGTAAGTAGCACTGCTGGCTCACAGCAATAAAGTCCCAGGTTTGATTCCGAGCTCGGGTGCCTTTCTGTGTGGAGTTTGCATGTTCTCTCCGGGTCCGCGTGGGTTTTCGCCGGCCACTCTGGTTTTCTCCCCTAACCCAAAGACATGCTGTTGCGACCTAGGTTAATTAGCCTCGTAACTAAATTGCCACCAGTGCCCTGCAATGAATTGGCATTTAATCATGGATATAGCCCCGTTTGTGCTCTGTGTCTGCCAGAACAGATTCCTGCCCTCTGTGCATTAAGCGGGTACTGATATTGAGGATAAAGTTGATGGTGGTTAATTGTAATATCGTTTGCATCATAGTGTCAGGGTGGTTTAGTCAGCGGTGGTGTAGCGGCGCAACACCTGGGTTCACAACCCAACCATGGATAATATCGCGTACTGTAGAGCAGCGTTTCTCAACCTTTTGCACCCAAAAGCCCACGTGTGTCTGGTCTCTACCGACCACTAGGTGGCGCTCTCGGCCCACTGACGGGTCACGACGCACCGGTTGAGAATGGTGAGTTTAATGAACCCATCTTGGCCGTCCTCTAAGCCGACTCATCTGGAGAAAACAAATTCCTCTGCGTGGACAAGAACTTAGGAGATAAAGGCAACGCATGGAGCTGGGCAATCCACAGTGTGCCCTTTCATCCTCAATAGGCGCTCGCTAGCAGCACCTGTGCCCCTAAATATGCACCGTTGTGAGCGGGAGATGTGTGCGATGTGTCTTGCTCTGAGCTGGCTGCACGGGGTGACGCGTATGCAGGTGGGTCCCGTGTGTGTATCACAGCAGCCGTGAGTCATACAATGAGATATTGAGAGAGATCGTGGCAGCGTTGAGAGGATAGATAATGAAACAGTGACGTTTAACAACAAACTGTGGACTTCTTCAAAACTAATTAAAAAAAGCAACGGATTAAACCATTGCACAATATAAAAAAAGGGCAGCACGGTGGCCCAGTGGGTAGCGCTGTCGCCACAAAACAAGAAGGTCCCGGGTTCGAATCTCGGCTCGGGTGCCTTTCTGTGTGGAGTTTGCATGCTCTCCCCGTGTCCGCGTGGGTTTTCGCCGGCCACTCTGGTTTCCTCTCACAGTCCAAAAACATGCTGCTGCATCGCTTAATTGGTTTGCAGACTAAATTGCCCGCAGTGCCCGGTGATGGACTGGCGTTCCATCGTGGGTATATCCCTGCCTAGCGCCCTGTGTCTGCCGGGATAGGCCCCGGCTCACCGCGATCCTGTACAGGACTTAGCAGTTTCTGACAATGAGATGAGATTTTTACGTAGTTAACGGTGTATTATTACCAGAGGCTATTTTAGGTGTGTAATCAATTTTCTATTTTCAAATCGTAAAACCATCAGTGACTAATCAAGTAAAACAATTCCAACCAAGTTTGTTATATAGATAAGCCACTCCGACCGCTGATAATGGTGGATTCAGTCCGTGGTGGCACAGGGAGGTAGCTTCCATCCAGCCGTGGGCAGAGCGGCTAACCAAGGATGCTCATGACGGGCAAGGTGGCAGTGGTGTGCGTGTATACATGTATATAACGGGGCGATTGTTTGTATTCGCGGCTCCATGCATGATAATCGCGTCCAAAAGCTGTCAGATGCCTCCAACGTGGACGGTAAAACGTCGTGAAGGAGAGGGGAGGAGCGATCGACGCAGCTATCCCGAAAGAGCAGATTTTGGAAATAATAATATTTGTACGTATGTTCAAGCTGAGGTTAGTGGGTTTATAAATGGACATATCTAATCCGCGCAAAACCGACGCTTTTATGTCTATTTTCATCGCCATTTGACGCATAATTGATTACTATTCTGAAACTCCAGAGAGCCAGCAATATTCATAAAAAATATACGGCAGAAATCCAGGTAAAAACGGTCCTGTCTGCTGAAACTATATTAAACAGATGTCAGAAGTACGTGTTACATGATTGGAAGAAGATCGCTCATTCGGGGGGGGCGGTACTCTGCTCAATAGTTTTTTGTTAATACTAAAACACAAATTCTTAAAATATTCAATGCATACACGAAAACACAACAAGAGACTCCTCGTGAATGGTTCTTTCCCTGTATTCACAACAACGTATGTGCTATAACTGCGCACGCGGGCGGTGGCGGCAGAGGCGGTGGCTGTGGTGGTGGCCAGTTGTGACGGTAGCAGCGTTGGTGGTGGTGGTGCTGGTGGTGGCAACGATGGTTGGCCACGGCAGTGGTGGCGGCGGCGGGCGCGAGCAGACGCGCGCCGCCGCTGATTAGGCGCGCGGTTGCGAGCGCTGTCAGGCGCCGCTAAGGCAGGATTGATGAGACGCCGGGCGCGGGGAGACGCGGCACGGGCTCGGCGCCGAGCCGGGGAGGAAGCCGGGAGGGACCCGGGGAGCGACGCCCGTATGTCGCGCCTCACTCCAGCGCGTCGCTCGCGCCGATTAGATTTGTCAGCCTCGCCACTGCGTTAATTTAATCAAAACCTGCAGCCTCTCCCACGCCACCCCCTCGCAATTCGCCCAACCCAGCACTACACCCCCCACCCCCAGCCCGGCTCGAGGCACAGCTTGGCTGAGATCGCCACGGCGCAGCACTGCCTAGAATAGTCAAGGTGGCACAGCCCCACCCAGCACAGCACCACCCAATATAGCTGCACCCAGCACAATATAGCTCCACCCAGCATTGCCCCACCCAACATCGCCAACCCAGCATAGCCCTACCACGCACAGCACCACCCAATAGAGCCCCACCCAGCACAATATAGCCCCACCCAGCATAGCCCCACCGAACATCGCCTACCCAGCATAGCCCTACCATCCACAGCACCACCCAATAGAGCCCCACCCAGCACAATATAGCCTCACCCAGCATAGCCCCACCCAACATCGCCTACCCAGCATAGCCCTACCACGCACAGCACCACCCAATATAGTTCAATCCAATATAGCCCTACCCACCATATCCATAGCCAATCCAGCATAACTCCACCCAACATAGCCCCACCTATTATAGCCGTACCCAATCCAGCATAACCGGACCATAGTCCAACCAGGCATAGCCCAAAACGACAGAGCCCTACCCAACATAGCCCCACCCACCATAGCCGTACCCAATCCAGCATAGCCCCACCCGACATGGCCCCACCAAACATAGCCCAATCCGGCATAGCCCAACCCGGAAAAGCCCCACCCAACATAGTCAATCCAGCATAGCCCAACCCGGCATCGCCCCAACCAACATAGCCCAACCCAGCGTAACCAATCCAGCATAGCACAACCCAGCATAGTCCCACCCAACATAGCCCTACCTAGCATATCCCAACCCAGCATAGCCGTCTCCCGCACAGCGTGGCATTAACCTAATCCCTTCAGCCTCGTCTCGGCTGCAGAAATAGCCCAGATCATCGTCATCACCCCCATTATTATCGTCTGTCTCTTCCATCAGCCTGCGAGCCATGAAGAGTCCCAGACAATTTCCACCGTGGCTCTCTTTCTGCAGCCCCACGTCCAACTCATCATCGCAGCCCGGCACAGGCGCGCGCACACACCAGCCCAGCGGTTCCCACAATCCCTGTCCTGTCACACAACAAAGTGCCACACTCGAATAAAAGCACAGCAGGTTTTGTTTGAAACGCCAATGTTTTCTTTGATAAGCCACTGTCAAAAGCACGAGTCCCTGGCAGCGTCTCACTTCAGCAGCTGTTGCCTTTGCAATTTTTTTTGCAGCTGCAATGTGCAGCGCACGAGCAACACATAACGTGTCATCGCCATTGGTAACTGTCAATGGCATCGCTTTGTGAACTCTTTGTATTGGAGGATGATCAGTGATTGAGTGAGTGGCACGCGATCTGAAGATTTTAAGTTTACATACGGGGTTAGGAGGCAGCACCGTGGCCTAGTGGGTAGCGCTGTCGCCTCACAGCAAGAAGGTCCCGAGTTCGAATCTCGGCTCGGGTGCCTTTCTGTGTGGAGTTTGCATGTTCTCCCCGTGTCCGCGTGGGTTTTCGCCGGGCACTCCGGTTTCCTCCCACAGTCCCAAAAAATTGCTGCTGCATAGGATCATTGGCTCGCAGACTAAATTGCCCGCAGTGTCCGGTGATGTAGTGGCGTCCCATCGTGGATATATCCCTGCCTTGCGCCTTGTGTCTACCGGGATAGGCTCCGGCTCACCGCGACCCTGTACAATATTAAGCGGTTTCTGACAATGAGATGAGATGAGATCCGGGTTAGGGATTGACTCAGCCAATCATCCCTCTGGAGTTGATAAAATAAATACGACTTTGTGGGATAACTCAACAGTGGTTGTCCTGTGGATAGACTCGCCCCCTTCATGAGAAGGAGGAATTTTCACCACTGGCTTAGGGTTGTAAATAAGATATGACCAGCATCTCATTGCTCATTTGAACGAAAAATCACTTTTGACCTTTTGAACTTTTTATATAGCAGGTGTGCATTTTTCCTACCCATGCACCATCATCATCGAGTTCCACCTGAACAATCATCAGCAGGTGTGGTCTATGTACTGCTGCATTCCGTGGTGTCACACAAAATCAATCGCTTGATGAATCAATGTAAATTATGAACGAAATATAGTGCAAACGGACAAGGTGCGGTATGAATATTTATACGTTCCGAAATGAAATAACAGCTGGAAGTAAGTCACAATAATAATAATATTTGCATTTCCAAAGCGCCTTTCACTCGATGGTCACAAAGCGCTGCACAGAGCTGTGGAGGAAACGGCATCTCAACAACAACATCAGAGTAGATCAATTAAGTAAAATAATTTTTATACATTAATGAAGGTCATCAAATAACAAATAAAAGAGTTGTTAAAACAAAGAGAGGAAGGAAGAAGTGTTCCCGAGTCGGCACAGGTCAAGAGCGTGCCATCTTCCAAGCACTCAGCAGTGCTCACCAGATGACTTCAAGTGAGTCTTGAGACGAGATTTCAAGATGCATGTGGACTCAGCTGACTGAATTTTTAATTGAAGAGCGTTATAGAGTCTGGGAGCAGTGCGCGAGAAGTTTCTGTCACCCATCGAACAGAGGTGTGCTCTGGGCACATGCAGCAAACCCGTATTGGAGGATCGATGTTGTCGTGTTGAGGAAGATGCCTGAAGTAGTTCATGGATGTATGTCAGAGCAGCGCCAGCAAGAGTCTTGTAGGTGATAAGGTGGTCTTTAATTTAATCCTGGATTTAACTGGTAGCCAGTGGAGAGATGCATGCACTGCAGACATGTGATCGTGAATGGGAGTACGGGTGGGGACTTGATCAGCCACATTCAGCACACGTTGGAGACGATTGATAAGGTAGGCAGGGATACCAGGAAGCGGTGCATTACAATAATCGATTCGTAAAAAGATAAAGGTGTGGATTATCTTCTTAGCGTCGGAGGGTGACAGAATGTTGCGCAGTTTGGCTATATTTCTAGGAGAGAATTGGGCTACCTGTGTCACCTCATTGATGTGTGTCTCAAAGGTGAGTGAGGAATCAAGAATTACGATTAGACTCTGGAATCTCTTCGCAACTTCGATGGTCTGGTCGTCAAGCACAAGATGGATGGGTTCAGTTTCGGACAGTTTGGTGCGGGGTTCTGACAAGCAAAACGTCTGTTCTGTCGCTATTTAGTTTTAAGAAATATAATTTGAGCCAGGGGCGGCGCGGTGGCCCAGTGGTTAGCGCTGACGCCTCACAGCAAGAAGGTCCCGGGTTCG
>JAZEWT010000004.1:6169839-6181249 GCA_036362905.1 Mordacia mordax
GGGGGGGGTGGCGGGACCCCCGGTGACAGAATTGGGGCATGGGTACAGCGATGCACGAACGCAGTGCCGGCCAATTAATGGGAAAACTGATAGCTGCTTTAATTAAAGTCCAGGTGCCCTTTCCCGACGCGAGCAAAGCACCCACACAGCAGCTCCGTTTTGAGGCTTGACGTGCGTGCTTTTTTTCTCTCTCTTTCCCTCCATTGAGAAATGAATAAATACCACAAGGGGACAGATTTTTGGATAAATGGATATTTTGCATGACAAGACAAAGACATTTTGTTGCTGTGCAATTGTCTTATTTTCGTCTTTTATCAAACGAAAACATATTTTTGTGAAACATATTACACAACCCGCGCTTCGAAGAACGTTAAAAGCGCAACATTATTCCACGCGAACAATGCTGCGCTGATAAAACAGAGCAAAAAACATCTCTCCGGAGCACAAATTAATATTGCAGTAGCAGATGCTTTGTTTTTTTTATGTAAACTGTGTATCAGCGACTCCTTTGAGTTTAAAACCCATTGTCTTGTATTTAAAAAAAAAGATTCACTTTACGTTGACATTCTGTGTAGCTCGCAGACTCATCATCGGTACTCGATTGGTGGCCGCTGAGCGTTCCCACCGGATGTTCGGGATGACACTCTCAATCTGGTCACCATTAACATTTCAAGCGCTCAACATCGGCCAGCACAGGCGACTCCAGCTCTCTCTCTCTCCCCGCTCTCATCCCCCTCTCGCTCGCTCTCTCTCTCTCTCATCACACGTCCCCACCCCCCACCCTCTCCATCTCTCTCTCTCTCACTACCCGGTTGGCACGCTCTCACTCAACTCTCCCACGCACACAACACCACCCCCTCCACCCAACCCCTTTTCGCTTTTCACTCTCTCCCGCTCTCGCTCGCCTCTACATCCCCAACCCCGCCGCCATCCAATGCGCCTCTCTCACTCCGCAGATTAGCGTCGTGAGCCCTCGTCCTGCCTTAGTCCGGGGGCCCCTCTCGGTAATTACCCGGCCATTTGTCGGCGTTAATGATGCACCGCGGACAGGCCGGGCAGACCGTGCCAGCTGGCCGGGGCCTCGGCTAGACGGGCTCCCCGCAGGGAGAGCGCATCCGTGGGCTGGCAGCCAGTGAAGCCTGTAGGCCTGGCAGTGGGAGTGCGGGCTCGCCCACTCCCTCCTACTGCCCACCCCCGCGCAAAACGGCCGTCTTTGCCACCCGCTCCATCACAGCCAAACCCAGCTCGACGCAGTTAAACCCAGTTTAACACAGTTAAACCGAGATCAACACAGTTGAACCCAGTTGAACCCAGCTCAACACAGTTAAACCAGCTCAAGAGAGTTAAACCGAGTTTAACACAAACCGAGATCAACACAGTTAAACCCAGTTTAGACAGTTAAACCCAGCTCAACACAGTTAAACCCAGCTCAACACAGTTTAACCCAGCTCAACACAGTTAAATCCAACTCAACACAGTTTAACCCACCTCAACACAGTTCAACCCTGTTAAACCCAGCTCAACACAGTTAAACCGAGCTCAACACAGTTTAACCCAACTTAACACAGTTAAACCGAGCTCAACACAGTTTAACCCAACTCAACACAGTTAAGCCCAGCTCAACACAGTTTAACCCAGCTCAACACAGTTAAACTCAGCTCAACACAGTTTAACCCAGCTGAACACAGTTAAACCCAGCACAACACAGCCAAACACAGGACATCACAATCAAACCCAGCTCACCACAGCCAAACCCAGCACAACAGTTAAACCCAGCACAACAGTTAAACCCAGCTCAACAGTTAAACCCAGCTCAACACAGTTCAAGCCTGTTAAACGCAGCTCAACACAGTTAAACCGAGCTCAACACAGTTAAACCCAGCTCAACACAGTTAAACTCAGCTCAACACAGTTAAACTCAGCTCAACACAGTTTAACCCAGCTCAACACAGTTAAACCGAGCTCAACACAGTTTAACCCAGCTCAACACAGTTAAACCCATCTCAACACAGTTTAACCCAGCTCAACACAGTTAAATTCAGCTGAAGACAGTTTAACCCAGCTCAACACAGTTAAACCCAGCACAAAACAGCCAAACAGGACATCACAATCAAAACCCAGCTCATTACAGCCAAACCCAGCCCAACAGTTAAACCCAGTTCAACACAGTTAAACCCAGCACAACGGTTAAACCCAGATTAACACAGTTAAACCCAGCACAGCACAACCGAGCCCAGCTCAGCACAACCGTACACAGGACACCGCAACCAGCACAAGACAGAACGAACGCAGCCAACACCGCGACGAGGCAGCCAAACTCGGTCGAACCCTGCCAAGTCTCCCGCGCGCTTAGGCCCTGCTGCAAATTAGCGTCCTGCAGTGATAAAGCCACCCTGAGTGCTTGTCAGCCCTGCATGGGTTTTTTTTCTCTCTAAATCTCACAGCCCCCCTCATTAATTATCACACTTAACAATGCTGCCCAAATCAAATGTTCACATCTCGCTGGGGTTAACTTTTTATATTATTATTTTTTTCCGCCCTAAATTATACTTCATTTCGCGATGATTGTACTTTTCAGGCCGAAACGTGTTTACAGATCGCCGCCGTTTGCGGGAATAAAAATAAAACACGGGTGTAAATATTGAGAGAGAAGGAGGAGGACAAAAAAACCCCATGAAATAATAATAATAATAATTGCACTCCCAGAGCGTTTTTCACCCGAGGGTCACAAAGCGCTGCACGGATCTGTAACGAGAACGGCATGTCAGCAACAGCAGCGACATATGAACGGCAAATAAACAACTAAAACGTGTTATTTTTTTGTTGTTGCACATTGCAATTGAACCAGATGTCCAGCGGACATTGCGTGAACACAGGATCAAGCCGTGGATTTTTTTATTGTACTGATGCAGGTTTTGTTTCCGTGAACTTGTTATCGTCAGCAAGGGTGTAACGTTGTTAAATGTTATCGTATGCCAAGCCATGTAGCAGCTCTGCAGTCAAGCTTATACGTTTGTTTACTTTTTATAGCGCTATGTGTGCTCTCTGCCAGAAATGAATTTGAACTAAGTGTTGCAATAAACCGCATTATGTTGCATTTCTAATATGTTAGAAAAATAATTTAGCAATCAAGTAAACACTTTTCTCACAAAATATGCATGCATAGTCTTTGGGGAACAGCAGTCCTAAACATATTGTCAAAAGATCATGAAACATCGGATTACTTTCCAAAGCGTCCACCAACCTGAGGATGCCTCCAACATGGGAAGCGAAACGTCGTGAAGGACAGAGGGGGAGTGCTCGACACGGCTATCCCGAAAGGACAGCTTTGGAGAGCAATTCTCATGCATTGAGCTGTGAAAAGCCTACATATGGATATTAAAACGAGACAAACGTCTTTGCGTAATTGTGAGTTTTAAGTCGGTAGGCTGCTTCTGTAACCTCATTAATGGCCCAGAAATAATCGGGTACAAAGATTTATTTTCGGCAATTTTATAATTTGTTTTACTTCCCTGAGTAAATGTGAGTTTATATGTCACGTGTGTGTGCGCGCATGATCGCGTGTGTATGGAACAGCGGGCCGTGCACCATGAAGCCAGTGAGCCAAGTTCAATTCCCGGTTGTGGCTGACATGAGTGTCGAGTGGCTTCAGAACTGGTCTTAGAGCTCAGCCTTGCATGAGTACCTGGCGCCGTGGGTTAACGTCAGCAGTGACCACACCACTCATTCCTCTGCTGTGTCAGCAATAAAAAGTGGTCTACCACAACACTCACACCAAAAGTGTGTCATAAGGGTTGCACGAGGGCCTGTGTTATTGTCGCTGATTTTCCATTCCAATGTCGTTGCCGTTGACGCGGAGAGTCGTAATATATATACAGTATTTATAATCACGATTTTATCTCCTGTTATATAAGCATACGTGCTAATGCATTACAGACGTTCAAAATATCGTCTTGCTTTGAGTGCTTATCGATAGAGTGCAAGTTTATTTCATTGCTTTATAACTAATGGATTGTGTAACCCCTCTGAGCTTTTGGACATGTAACTTATACTAGTGGCATAGTTATCATTTATACAAACAGTACCACTGCACTGTGCAACGCTTTGTGACCCTCGGGTGAAAAGCGCTCTATAAATGCAATTATTATTATTATTATCTTCGGCTCGTGTGAGTTGCGAATGTGCGATGATGCTTCACGCAAGGAGGTACAAATGTCGTCATGGAGGCCTATCACAGCTCAATGCACGAGATGTGCTTTCCAAAGCTGTTCTTTCGGCACAGTCGCATTGGAGTTGGAGGCATCACCGGGCGCGCTGAGTGGCTTAGCTGAGATGTTTCGCCTCCACCTACCACGCTGGAGACGAAACGTCACGAGGTAGAGAAATCTGGAACGCCGGACACGGCCATCCTGAATGAACAGCTTTGAGCTACAAATATCGATGGGCAGATTCAATTCCTAGGCCACCTACAGCTTTCGCAGAAACCGATGTTTCTCCTGGGTGCGACCTCCCTCGAGGTCCACTTAGAGCCTCAAATCTCTATGTTTTCTTGCGGTCCAACCCGGCATTTAGGGAGCGTGTGGCTGGCCACGGCCAACCCCACTTATGCGCGTCGTCAACATTAATTGGCGCTCACTAACAGCGCGCCTGGGCCAAACGAGCGCGTCTCTGGCAGCATCGCGCGCTCGCTGTCGCGGACGCTTACACACAGTGCTAGCCCATTGGGGGGCCCTAAGCATCGGCGAAACACTGGCCAGACAGGCAAGCTCTTCTGGAAATAAGTAATAATAACAAGGCGAATAGGGCGGCACCGTGGGCCAGTCGGTAGCGCTGTCGCCTCACAGCAAGAAGGTCCCGGGTTCGAATCTCGGCTCGGGTGCCTTTCTATGTGGAGTTTCCATGTTCTCTCCCCGTGTGCACGTGGGTTTTCGCCGGGCACTCCGTTTTCCTCCCCAGTCTAAAAAACATGCGGCTGCATAGGTTAATTGGCTTACAGACTAAATTGCCCGCAGTGCCCGGTGCTGGACTGGCGTCCCATCGTGGGTATATCTCTGCCTTGCGCCCTGTATCTACCGGGATAGGCTCTGGCTCACTGCGACCATGTACAGGACTACGCGGTTTCTGATAATGAGATGAGATGAGAAAAAGGCGAATAGGGGGCCCCATTGTGTTGCTGGGGTCCCTCAGAATTTGCATCATCTGCTTATGTCTAGCGCTGGCTCTGGCTGCATACCTCACGGTATTTACATTCATCAACGTGTGTCAATTACTACGTTGCCACAAATTGGCTGCAACAAACTTTTGACCCCATCCGGCGCACGCGCAAGGTGCCGTAATTACGGCATTAATTTTCATACTCGTTGTGCAACAGACCAATCTCACAGCGATAATTCGCTTTCATTTTAAAAGAGTTTTGTGGTGTGGGGGTGGAGGGGAGAGGGGGGGGCACCGCACATTGTCTCTCGAGGACGCAACGTGGGGCTCATCAGCTGTCCCCTGCCACTCGGAGATCGCTTCCCGAGTAAACTCCGCCACGGCAGTCAGCACGGGGCTCACTCACGTTCACAGTCACCATCCTGCACGGGGATGTCAGCTTCTTCTGCGAGAGCGTTTACATTATGGGTGTGAGACGTGACGAGGGGATGTTGTCTCACTAGTGTGTGAAGCTTGCAGAAACATGGCCTTTCCACTCACTCAATTGGTGTGGGGGGGGGATTGACAGCTGGTTTTCCAGTAGCCCCCGTCTGTCCACAGGGCCTGTGTGACCATTGCGTCCTTCAACATGCGGTAGATGGATAGATTTTATTATCACAGCAGTAAACTACCCGGTGAGCTTTGCAAGCTCTGGATGCGGGATTCCTGCGATACAACAAACGGTTCGAAACGACCAACGTAATCAAATATAAATTCACAAGGTAAATAAAAGAAACCCCAGAACCAATTTGTGCAAAGTTAAAAATCCTAACCCTAATGATAAAGTAAACGGCAACAAGAAATTTTACACGGCACAACAAATATCGATAATTCCAATACATTATTTAGAAACAAAGAAGTTTAGCAGTGTAACAGTGCGATGGAGGTAAATTGATGGATGCATTCACTGAAAACGATAGCGCATATGCAACTCTTCAAAACCATCCATAAACGTTTGCAATTGTAGCCAGGCAGACATGTTGAATCTACTTTTTTATTTGTAACGCGCTGAAACAAATATTAAGACGCGGTACCTCCCGTAGGAAGTGATCCAAATAAATAACGGGACTCGCCATTAGTAATTGAAACTGACTGGAATTTAGATGTTTATTGCAACATTGTATACCGATCGTGAGTGGCTGTGATTCATCTTGGGCAAATTCAGTATTAAAACTGCTGCTGCTTGTTGCTGCTGCAAGTGTTACGAATAGTGATGGTGGGTTAGAGGTCACACGCAGCGCATGTGAGCATCTCACTTTTTGGAAAGTCCACGGGGCTCAAGACCGTCAAAATTCACAAGGAGGTTCAGCCTGCATTAGAGAACATCATACGCCAATCTGTTCGTATCAATTTAATTGGGTTTTATTATCGCGTCTAATCGTGTTGTCTAATTAACAGCGTTGGCTGGGGATGAAGTAAAGGCAGACTCGATAAAACACCTTTGATCTCCACCATATGGAGCCTCTACTTATGATTAGCATGTTTTCGGAATTAAACAGAGAGAGAGAGAGAGACAGGAAATGTTTTCAAACTGAAAGATGCCGCCTCAATCGGCAGACAAGTGCATTCCTTAAACCATACAAATCTGCCCACTGTACTGCGACATTCGCGTTACACGCGAAGTCATTTCGGCTAACTTTTTCGCCTCCATTCTAAGACAGCGCTGTCGTGTTGCCAAGTAAAACACGTTTTATTTTAAGAGCAAGGAAGGCTGTACATCATCAGGAATAAAAAAAATGGAGGGGGGGGGGTCATATTAACTCAGCCCCCCACTCGCCCCCCCTGGAACAGCCCACTGCCCAGAATAATGGTCGCTTCAAGCGCCCGCGCGGCTCTATAAAGATCCGCGTGTGCCGTGAGTTGTTAAATATTTGTCGACTTTCCCTTTTTAAAAGAATTACAAGGCTTTGGGACATTATTAATGAATGTAAATATAGCGACGCCTGCCTCCAACTTTGCTGTGATTGATTTACAGCCAAGCGCGCATTGAACGTGTTATCAAACAGTGAAATGTAATATCACGAGTACTAAATCGTCACAGTCCCCGCAGACAAATGAACGTCACAGCGACGTGGCTTTCGGTATAGAGGGGTGAATTTTTTTTCGCTCTCCCCGAGTTTTATTTAAACCATAATTCATGCATTCGATGCCGGGTTACTATTATCATTATCCGTTCATCCCTCCCCCACACCCCCTCTCTCTCTCTCATTTTAGTTCTTTATTTGCGAAACTCTAATGTAATTTGCGGTCCAGCGCCCCCCCCTCCCCTTCCATTATTAGCATTTCGCGGGGCTGATGGCATAAACAACTGGCTGATAAATAATGTCATAAATCATCTCCCGAGTGAGGGCAGATTGCGCGAATGGAGGGGCCCCCCTTCTCGCGACGAGCTAAGCGGGCCGCTCGTCTGCGGCTCTGCGAGGAGAGCAGCCGTCCAAGGGGAGCGCCATAATTCAGCTAATTTTTATTCCCAGGAATCCAGAGGAGGTGTTAATTTAGACCAAACATCGGCAACGTGCGGCTAAGAGCGTCGTTAAAAATGATTAATACGGACAGCGCGCGCCCGAAAAGGGCCGGAGATCTCTCGTTATTTGAGAAGGCACGCTTTTTTTTCCTCTCTCTCTCTCTGCCGTCCAGCGGTTGCGACTTGCCTCGCATATCTGGTTTATTTGTCCGCAAGGATTATCTGGCAAATTTGCATTAAATGTTTAATAAAGAGATTGGAGTGGGGGTCAGCGGGGCTACAGTGGAGGGGGAGAGGGGGGAGAGAGCGCGTTCACAAATCCACAGGAAGAGGAGCTGTAGGGAAAATTACCTCTTGCAAGTTTGTGCTGATAACATCGACTGCGGTGGAGGTCGGACGAGGGGCGGTGCGATTGCTCTGCGGATGCGCGATCCCATCTTCGAGGACCGCAGCGCGGGTGAACCTGCTCTCCCTTAGGTCAACTCAGACTAAAATGAGTACCGCGTGCAGTGTGTCCATCATCACCGTTTACGGCAGCGGAAGGCGGCGCGGTGGCTTGTTAGTGAGTGGCGCTGCCGCCTCGCACCAAAAAGGCCCGACGTCCGATTTACCGCCTCAGGTGCCTTCTCCCTGAGTCGGTTTTCACAAGATCCCCCTGTTTTCTTCCTACAGTTCAAAGACACCCTGGTGCTGCCGAGTGTAATTAGCTTACTAAGTTAATTACCCTGCGATGGGCATCGCGGCCACGTTCAAGAGGTCACTTGGGGAGAGCCAAGTGTTATGGGTTCCCTGACTGGGATTACTTGGTGGACACAAACAGTGGCGCAGACTTCTGGCGAGAGCACTCGACAGGACGGTGTGAGCACTCTACGCCTCGGCAATCAAGACTCATGGGCAGGAGTGAAAATAAGTTACATTCCTGCAGGGGCGGCCGAATCGCACCTGGGGCCTTCCCATCCGTACCGCACGGAACGATTTGGCCACTTTCTTACCGGCACGCCATATCCGACCGCTTAGTCGGCTCGTCACACGTAGAGCTGTATAGCTTTTTGTAACAGTTGTCCAGCGGGGAAGGCTAAGCCACTTGCCTTATCTCAGGGCAGCGTGGGCAATTTAGTCAGGACAATTAAGCTAGGACTATGGGAGGAGACGAGAATACCTGGCTAAAACCCGCGCAGACATGGGGGAGAATATGAAAGCTCGAGCCGGGAATCGAACCCAGGCGCTTGTTGCTGTGAGGCAACAGCGTTACTCACCGGCTAACTTTTATTTCTGGTTATGGACGGTGGGGGTATAAATACACAATGTTCGCACCAAAGCAACGGACAAGGGAGGGCATTGGTCCGCCACGGAGATGGAGCGATTAAATCAGCCGCTCCCTGTTCTGGTACTAGGTCGAGTGGACCATGAGAGATGGCATTGAGGAGGCCTTCAACGAGCAGTGGATTGATACGGTGACATTGATGATGACGACGACAGCCGCATCACAAGGCGACCTGTTCTTGCCCAGTTTATAAATAGACGGCTGTTTATTCACCGCAGCAGAAAATACCCGGCGAGCTCGCAAAGCTCTCGATGCGGGATTCCTGCGACACAGCGAGCGTGCAATCTGACCATTGCAACAACGCATGAAACCAATGGGCAAATAAACGCACTCTCAGCAACACAGGAATGAAACTCTCATCGCAATCATAAGAGTTAACATTAATGCGCAAGATTATATAAACAAACTTACGACACCGGGCAGCGCGGTGGCCCAGTGGTTAGCGCTGACGCCTCACAGCAAGAAGGTCCCGGGTTCGAATCTCTTGGCTCGGGTGCCTTTCTGTGTGCAGTTTGCATGCTCTCCCCGTGTCCGCGTGGGTTTTCGCCGGGTACTCCGGTTTCCTCCCACAGTCCAAAAGCATGCTCCTGGATAGGTTGATTGGCTCGCAGACTAAAAATGTCCCGCAATGCCCGGCGATGGACTGGCGTCCCGTCGTCGGGTGTATTCCTGCCTTACGCCCTGTGTTTCCGGGATAGGCTCCGGCTCACCGTGACCCTATATAGGATTAAGCGGTTTCAGATAATGAGATGAGATGAGAACTTACGACACCAACTTGTACGACTTGTGATGACTAACAATGCTCGAAACGTAGGCAGCCCCTACCACCGTCACTATTCGAAGTAATAATAATATAATAATACTATTTTTAACGCGGGCGGCACGGTGGCCCTGTGGGTAGCGCTGTCGCCTCACAGCAAGAAAGTCCCGGATTCGAATCTCGGCTCGGGTGCCTTTCTGTGTGGAGTTTACATGTTCTCCCCGTGTCCGCGTGGGTTTTCGCCTTGCACTCCGGTTTCCTCCCACAGTACAAAAAAACATGCTGCTGCATGGGTTAATTGGCTTGCAGACTAAATTGCCCGCAGTGCCCGGTAATGGACTGGCGTCCTATCCTGGCTATATCCCTGCCTTGCGCCCTGTGTCTCCGCCGGGATCGGCTCTGGCTCATCGCGACCCTGTACAGCACTAAGCGGTTTCAGACAATGAGATGAGATTTATAAAGCGCAACGCAAATTCCTAACCTGCTCATGGACAAGACACGGATTCGGAGATTCGAGGAGTTTGCATGGGGGGGAGGGGGGAGGAGACGCGCAGGTGGTCAGCCGGCGCCAGCCCGCCACACACTGTTTTATATATATTATGATGTTATCTGCCGATTTGTTGTTTTTTTTCCTTGTTGTGGGAGGAAACCTGAGAACCCAGAGGAAATCCACGCAGAATTGGGGAAGAAGGCACATGCTCCCCGCAGAGAGGTACCAGAGGCGACAATCTAACCGCCTCGGACAGGACTTTCTC
This sequence comes from Mordacia mordax, assembly GCA_036362905.1. Taxonomy (NCBI): domain Eukaryota; kingdom Metazoa; phylum Chordata; class Hyperoartia; order Petromyzontiformes; family Petromyzontidae; genus Mordacia; species Mordacia mordax. Next base: position 6,180,336 of record JAZEWT010000004.1, read on the forward strand.
TCTGTGAGGCGCAGATGTTACCACTCCACCACCCTGATCGAACGTGACTGAGGGCCAAAGCTCGGACTTCATTACCCGTCGATAAAATATATTTCATCTCATTGTCAGAAACCACTTAGTCCTGTACAGGGTCGCGGTGATCCAGAGCCCATCCCGGCAGACACAGGGCGCAACGCAGGGATATGCCCACGATGGGACGCCAGTCCATCACCGGGCACTGCGGGCAATTTAGTCTGCAAGCCAATTAACCTATGCAGCAGCATGGTTTTTGGAATGCTGGAGGAAAACGGAGTGCCCGGCGAAAACCCACGCGGACACGGAGAGAACATGCAAACTCCAAACACAAAGGCACTCGAGCCGAGATTCGAACCCGGGACCTTCTTACTGTGAGGCGACAGCGCTACCCACTGAGCCACCGTGTCGCCCCGAAAAAAAGATATAATGAATTCAATTTACTCAGTCAGTATCAATACCGTCTTAATCTGGAACCTATCTGGGCAGAGTGTGTGTGCAAGGCGGGTTATACACAGGATGTAACGCCAGTAGATCACAGGGCTCTTTTTGTGAGGGGGGGGGGCAGTTTACTTAGCAAGCCAATTAATCTAAACATCAGCGTGTCTTTGGACGGTGGGGGGAAACCGAGATACCCAACAAAAGCCCACGCAAACACGGGAAGGGCATGCAAACTCCACACGGAAAGGCAGCCGAGCCACGAATTGAACCCAGGTCCTTCTAGCTGTGAGGGAGCAGCGCTACTCACTGCATCATCGTGTCGCCTCAATACAATTGACGGACGTTCTTACACCTCGATGCATTATAATTGCTTTTCAAAAGCTGCTCTTTCAGGATAGCCGTGTCGAGTGCTCCTCCTCTACCCTTCGCGACGTTTCGCCTCCCACGTTGAAGGCGTCTGA
>JAZEWT010000004.1:6188563-6202935 GCA_036362905.1 Mordacia mordax
TTGAGTGACGATCCTCCCGCCCGCGGCCAGTAATTAAAAAGGTACGCGGTCCACTGAGACGTGGATGTCACAGACCCTGTGGCCAGCGGTAAGACGGGCGTGCTCCCGTGCAGTAACCCCCACGAAGAACGTTAAGACTACCTGAAAAGCTGCAAATAAATGACGCAAAAAAATACCGCATGCGCAGGAGATAACGAACCCCATTGTCGTGAGTCCAACACACAACTCTTAAATGCGATGGCATGGCTGAGACGTACTCCTCATCCTTTAATTGAGATACGTTTCTTCCAAGGAGAACATAAACCGAGCCAGCCACAAAAGGGCAGTGCCCCCTCTCTCCCCTCTGGCCCCTCCCTCCGCTCCCCCCCCCCCACACAGTTCACCGTCTGCTTACAAAGGTGGTAGAAGCAAAATCATGCGATTTTCAGCCAAGGCTGGCATTCCTCGAATGCGGCAGCGACTTTGGCAAGTCTAACAGTCCAATTAAACTGCAGTGTCCCCACAGGCTCCGCTGAAGGTCCCAATATTGTTTCATTTGAAATGCGAGCAGACAGCTTGTTACCTTGAACTAATGGAGAATTGATAAGTTGTTGCCTCGATTAACAACTTGTTATATCACTTCATATCACTTCATTAAATCAATTCAATGGCAACTCTGTAATAAATTAATTCGCAAAACATAGCCACGTTATTAATTGATCCCTGTTTGCTTGAGGCAAGAGTAGAGGTGGGGGGGTAAAAATCCACACACAGGCTCTTCACTTTGAAGTACTGGCAATCTTAATTACTGCAGCGCTTTAACAGAATACATCAAAAAGATTATTTAACTTTTAGCTTTGAAAAAAAATTACAGCAAATTATCTCCGTGAGACTAATTGTATTCATGAAATGCAAAATACGATGCTGAATGCAATGCTGCACTTTCTTCTCCGTAATGTCCTCTGAATAGTTTTGAGGGCTAATCAAAGAAGTTAACGGAAAAAAACGTGTTCTTTGATTGAAGAAATTAGACTTCAAACAGGCCTCCACGTGGCCTCCGTAGGGCCTCCGGGTGGCCTCCGAACGACCTGAGCACGGCCTCCGCGTGGCCTCCGCACGGCCTCTGCGTGGCCTCTGCGTGGTGGCGGGCTCGCTGAGCCATTGGGCACGGTGTGCTGTCACGCCGGCCGCAGCTCTGCTGCGCGTTGAACGGATGGGGATAGGATCCACGTGACGGCTTTCGTGAACTGACACGTTCTGCTCACGTGACAAACCTTACTAATTGCTGTCGGATGGACTCTGATTTACGACACTCACTTTTTACGGGTTCGGATTGGGCAGGCCATTACTCCCAAACACACCCCTCCAGCTTTCTCCATCATTGCCCACATGGGCGTTGAAGTCTCTCAGTAGAACTACGGAGTCACCAGGTGGAGTGTTTTCCAACACCCCACCCATGGTCTCAAAGAAGGTAGTGTACTCTGAACTGCTGTTTGGTCCGTATGCACACACAACAGTCAGAGTCCTCCTCCCTGTAACCCGAAGTCGCATTCAGATAACCCTCTCATTCACCGGGACAAACTCCAACTGAGTAGCACCAAGCTGGGGGCTGGCAAGTATCCTCACCCTTGCCCGGCGCCTCTTCCCCTATCAAGCAGTTTAGGTCCAGAGCCGACACTGCGTATAGGTGAGCCCCACCATATCCAGTCGGTTCCGCACCTCCCAAAAAGGTGACGTTCCACTTTCCAAGAGCCAGTTTCCGTTGCCAAGGTCTGGCACGCCTAAACTCACTGTGCCTCTGTGTGCTGCCCAAGGGACATTGCACCAGACCTTCATAATTCCTCTTGCAGATGGTAGGCCCACAAGGCAACGAACCCACGTTACTTTTTCGGGCTGTGCCCGACTGAGCTACGTGGGTCACCCGGTCACCAGGCCCTCACCTGCGAGCTTCACTCCCAGGCCTAGCTCCAGATGTGGGCCCTGGTTTTCCTAGTCCGAGCAAGGTTATCCCAACCGCATATGTTCTTTTCATTCGGGTCTATGGAACCGTTATTTGTCAGATAAGTTATAAGTCAGATTAATAAAGTGTATATACAACATTTTATATTGCTTAAAATACACAAATGTTGGGTCACAATACATTTGTACCGCCCTGTTAATTTTCACGACTTTATGTATAAGTATTGCTCTGAAGCGCTGCTCATTGGGGAAAGCCACTTCGAACGTCGCCCCTCCCGACACGGCTTTCCTGCAATAGCAACTCTCAAGAGCAATTCTCGCTCCACCAATTTTCCATTCTCACCTTGGATTTAACGTCTATTTGTCTTGCGTTGTGCCTGACACCGAATTTGCCCGTACAGTGCCTATACCCCAGGTCCGTTGATACAGCCCACGGTGAGCGTGCCATGACGTCATAAGCATGGATAAGCCTTCATGGAGCAGTGAATTGAGAATTGCTCTGAAGATCAGTTCTTTCGGGATAGTCGTGTCGAGCGTTCCTCGTCTCTCCTTCGGGGCGTCTCTCTTTCGGGGGCGTTTCTCCTTCCACGTTGGAGGCATCGTCAGGCTTCTGTTACGAAGCATTGATGGGCGAGAAGACGCCCGCTTGCTGTCGAGAATCCCCGTGGACCCGGGAGTTGGTCGAGTTGGGCGCACACGTCGAGACAAAGGAAACGTGACACCGTTCCGGAGGAAATTGCGATGATGCCACGACTGCTTCAACACCCGCACTCGAACGACCTTCTGCTGAGCTTCCACGAATATCGCGAGCCTCGTGATTTCGCTGCAGCCTCGGATGTCTGCGTTGATTGAGAGTGACCCCCCCACACGTCACAGTTTGATGCGGGCCTGCGCAAAATGTGGAAATCAAGCGTGCGCGCGGCTAAGTAAACACACGCAGCCGGGGGTAACTCGATACGCACAACACAACAAGCAGGAACATTCACCGTTTAAAGATGAAATAATAAATGTTTACCGTGGCAGCGAACCGCACTTCAGTCACATTTCATTAGCCGCCTCTACAAGGCTCATGAGCCGCTCTGCCTCGCGAGAGCCGGCGCAACACGCGGCTCACTGCGCCACCGTGATAATGAGTCTAGTTCAATCGTGTGTTGCACTTACATCGCTGCATCGTTCATCCCAAGGCGCCCAAGCACTGAAGGAAACCGCAGATAGGTGGAGGGCAGGCAGCCATGTAGTCAGCCGGCGCCAACCCGCCAGGCAATGTGTTAGACAAATTATGATGTTATCGGTCGATTAATCCATTCGCGTTTTTTTTTTTAAGTTGTGGCAGGAAATCGAAGAACCCGGAGGAAACCCACGCAGAACAGAGGGAGAACACGCAAATTCGGACGTCCTCGGCCAGGACCTCCTTTCGCTCAGGCAGTAATAGTATAATAATATAGTACAAAGTGTCTGGCAAATGTTGTCGCAGGTTTCCTCAGGACGCCTCTGAGTCGTTCTCTTTTCGAGCAAATGCCTTCGACGTTGAGTAGTGGCCCTCGCTTCAGAGCGCTGTGCCACGCAGTGTAAATCTGAAATGTATTTATTTTCAATTCACATTCGCTCCCCGCTTGCTCCCCAGGTAACTCATCTTCCCAGTCTAATTCCCAGCATACATTTCTCTCGCCACGCTTCTTCGCTACCACTTCCCAACGTTCGTTCCGTATTCTTCGTTAATAGATCTCTTCCGATGCCGTTGACACGCCGCTCTCCGCACAGCTCTCTGCGGCGCATTGTGACCCTCGGGTGAAAGGCGCTTTAGAAATGCAAATATTATTATTATTATACGCCCGTGTCCGCGTCTCCAATCTATATATGTCGCGCGCTTGAGCCGCACAGCGGCCGATAGCGGTTCCGACGAAAAGTGGTGGCGCCCAGTAGAAGACGCACTTTTCCCACCAGTATAAGCTACAGATTTCAGACGGTGACCTAACAGTTGGGAAACGGAATAGACGAGCAGTTTGCTCATCTCATCTCATTGTCAGAAAACGCTTAGTCCTCTACAGGGTCGCGGTGAGCCGGAGCCTATCCCGGCAGACATAAGGCGCAAGGCAGGTGTATATCCATGATGGGACGGCAGTCCATCACCAGGCACTGCGGGCAATTTAGTCTGCAAACCAATTAGCCTATGCAGCAGCATGTTTTTTTTTTTGGACTGTGGGAGGAAACTGGAGTGCCCGGCGAAACCCCACGCGGACACGGGGAAAGAACATGCAAACACCACACAGAAAGGCACCCGAGCCGAGATTCGAACCCGGGACCTTCTTGCTGTGAGGCGATAGCGCTACCCACTGGGCCACCGTACCGCTCACGAGCAGTTAGCGCGCATCCTACTGGGCGAGTCGACGCAGCCGGCGGTTCCCAAAGCCACGCGGTGATGGTGGGGCATTACGGCTGGCGGTGTGAGTTATGAACCTCTCATCTCATTATCTGAAACCGCTTAATCCTATATAGGGTCACGGTGAAGCCGTAGCCTATCCCGGAAACACAGGGCGTAAGGCAGGAATACACCCGACGACGGGACGCCGGTCCATCGCCAGAGTTATGAACCTGCCACAGTTATTTTGAATACATTACAAACTTTTAAAGTAACTTCCTGGAACAACGGGTAACGGTCAACGTACTCGTCGTGAACACCGTGGCCTTACAGAGAGCGAGCCTGTGTGATGGGTGACGTTTTGAGCAGTGGCCCCGCTGCAGAGCGGCAATGAATTCGGAAAATGATTCCCGTCTTTTTTTGATATTTCATGAGATGATACAAGCAAATCGTATCACGAAAGCACTTAGCAGCGTGGTGAAGTATGGTCAAACAACATCCATGATCAACACGACGTGGGGAGTTCTTCATCCAGCAGTGGATTAACAAAGCGCTTGACGTTTGTGTTGAAAGTGTCAGTTACTCTGTTCAACCGTGCGAGCAACCGTTTCAGACATTTACATTTGGAAGAACCTACGTTTTCGTGGCCCGATAAGAGCATATGGCAAAGTGTTTTAAAAGCTCGTCCCGATCAGACGTTGCATTATTCATGGATTTTGTAACATTACACTTAACAGCGCAATTTATTATTCATATGATTCGCGATTAGTACGTGATCTATCTAATTTTCAACAACAACAAAGCACGCGGAACACGCAAGCATTTTACCAATTCGCGTAAAGTACTAAATTTACGGTTCCAGGCACGAAGCGGCATATTCCAGCGGATTGATGCAGGAAGCGTCTCCCAGATAGTGCCCAGTCTTTATATCGTTGCGCCGACACTTCAGACGGACGGGTTGAGACCCTCCAGGCAGCGTTGTCTGCCTGGAGGGTCTCAAGCGGCGCACCCCGAGCGCCGCTGCCACAGCCTCACAGCGTCTCGGGCCGAGCGCGTGTAGCTCCTCCAGCGCAGGAGAGCTCACGGCATTCATCAAGTTGGCCCACAAAGCACAGGACGGTGCGAGGGGACGTCGCTGGCGGTGGTGAAGCGTCCTGTTGCGTACACACGAAGAGTGACCGGGCGGGCCCCGGCAAAAACCGAACGTAAACCGGGCCACATCAGGATTTACAGAACCATCAATGACAAGACGTTCCTCGTTTATGGGTCAGTTTTACAGGCGCGGTTTTACGGCTGCTCGTATAAAGGAACATCCTTTTGCAGACAGCGCCAATTCATCGCCATCGACCGGCCTGCCACCGCCCACTGTATAAACTCTTTAGATTTATTGACGCAGCGGAGGGGTCGTCTCTTTGCTTTTGGTTTTCGCCCGGGTTCGCGCTCACTTCTCGCGCGTGCGTGATCGGCGGAGGGGCGTGCGGTGGCTTTAGAGGCGGGGGTAACGTTAAGCACAAAGTGGCTTTAGAGTTCGGTTTCGTAAAAAAAAGAGAAACCCACGCACGAGGAGAGGAATCTCTCGCTCGCGCTTGTATCGGGGTCGTCGTTAAAACATTGACGCGATTGTTCAGCGCCGCCAGATAACAACAGCGGGCAAATAACATTCGTCAACACCGCAATTGGCAACACGATTTTCTTTTCTTTTTTTAAAAGCACGCACGCAACCGGGCGTTGTGAGCGCACGTTGAGAGCGTGAGAAGACACGTTCAAATTAAAGGGCTTCGTGAGCGAGACGTGCCTGAACGCTTTCCACAGCAACCAACCACAAAAAGGTTCCTAATGGTGATTTTGTTTTCCACTTCATTGCCTTGCATCGTACGTGGGGAAGAGCAAAAAATATTTAAAATCCGGGTTGGCCATAGAACACCCGACAATACAGTGAACGCGGTGCGCGCTGGCGTTGATGATTCGGCGATGGTTTGAGGAAGGAGAGCACGGAGAGATGCAGGCAATTAGGCCGGGATATTCTGCTCCCTTGAGAATAGGCCCCGTCACTACCCATCCGAAATATCACATCATCTGCCTACTAATCGTTATGCCCGTTACTATTAAAGCCACTGTAGATTCCATACTCATTGTATGCTTATTAATTGCTAAGCTTTTTTTAATATATATATAAAATATTTTTCATATATTCTTTATATATGTACAGTTTTTCATAAATATTAATCGGTTGCCCCAGTTAATTTCCTCGCTTTTTTTTTAAAGCGTGCCCAGCTGATGTGCGCGAGCCATCCAGCCTGAAGCAGTGCGTTTATAGGATCGACCAATTGTGGCCCGTGAGGAGCTGTCACAAGCAGCGACGCAACACCGAAACTGTGGCCTCGAACAAATGAGAACAACTTTGTAACTTTAAAATATATATTTTTAAATAATAATACAATTTGTAACGCGCACATCTTCTGTTCGAGCGTACGTTTTCACAAAATCTATTGGTGGCCCTTAGCCAGTTGTGGAAATGCCATGTTCCTGCAGTAGAGGCAAGACCTTCCATTGAACAGCCACTGTACAATTTAGCTAATTAGTGGGTCATTTTTTACTCAATCGTGGATGGAGAAATGGCTGAGTCCACTTCTGACTGAGATTTGAACTTCCACTCCACCGATCCTGGCAACGTGCCAAACACGAAATGAAACTTTTAATGACTGCATGCAAAAAATCCACCCAAGAAACGAAATAATGCCTTCACTTTTATCATTAACATATGTTTAGCTGAACGCAATTATCTATGGGGAAATGCTAAAATGTGAACTTCTCGAGCTGTAGCCACTGACGAAATGCAATACCGCGGTATGAGACCAAATGCCCACTTTGTACTGAAGGCTGCAAGACCTCTGCTTGGCAATTGTAACCTCTAAAAAGACTGTGTTATGGGACATAAGTTTTCAGGCCACTTTTGAGAATCGATGTTAGTGATATATCACTGACATATAACTGAGCCAATATCATGCAGGTATTTAATTTCCTGGTGATGAAATTAAATATATATAAAATATTGTGAACAAGTGGTCTGATATTTGGTGTTCTGAAACAGAGTTCAAGCCACTTATTCTGAAACAAAAAGGCTTCAAATATAATGAGAGTTCTCCGTTTCAAGCAGACCAACCCTGGACGTATTTCTCATTCAGCTTAGGTCTATCCAAGCTGTGCCACATCCTGTAATAAAGTTCAACACGACACCGGCAGATATATAAATTCGTGCAACCCACAAACGCCGATTCTCAGACTGCCTCATCTTCATGAGCCACATTATCTCCTGTGAACTGGGGTTCCAGTCCATTTCTAACCCAGAAACGGCACAAAAACACGGGTTCCAGTCCCCTTACTGCGTGGGTCACGAGGGTACTGTGGGCTCAGACGCAGCCACAGTGCCCTCCTTGCCCCCACTCATTCTCGACCTTGCGAAGGCAAAGATGGGGGAAAGCGGGGCCAGATGCTATCTTTTTAATTACGTATTTACTTTTTATGTTATAGAATTCTATGCTGCCGTGAGTCAGGTTGTTGGGGTGTTTGTTATTTAATCTATATAAAACCGTTGGCAATGTTTTAAACTCCTAAACGACCCTAACGTTGTATTTAAATTAGCCTCATTGCGAAGCATACGTCCTATTTCCGAGTCCAAGACCTTGGTGGAGGGATCAGCGTGTTCCAATGAACCCCAGGGCTCTGCCAGCTGGAGTCTAGCACTCGTGTTACAGTTTCTCTTGATAAACAGGTATCGACGGAGGTTCCAGACAAATTACGATCCGAAGATCCTCCTGCTAAAGGATGCTATTGGCGTCCAAAAGGACACCCAGCCATACAATTCTGCTCCAACATCCTCCGCTCTATCGTGGGGCAACCAACCAACCAAACCGGGTCAACTGGGATTGCACACCTTTAAACTGAATAAACAACTCGAAGACGTTGTGGCCAGCTCCTTGGTCGAACCAGGCACGTGCAGGGTGAGTGGGTATCTACTACAGAGCTGTACCTGGGGGTCTGGCTCTGGTCCTCACTCGGTGTGGGATCAGCCCTCAAGTCCTGCGTGGGAAGGCAGACTCATCAAGCCAGCCAGAGCCCAACCAGCGCACTTCCCAGTGACAGTGAAAATACAGGAAAAATGATAATAGTTTGTGGAGCCACTCATTTGTGATTAGAAAACCAAAAGAAGACGCAAAGTAATTGCCCAGGTGCGGAAAATATGTTTGATGTTTGTTCGCTTAACTAAAAAAAAACTTTTAACGAAACAGTGCTCGTATCATTATTACCAAATTTCGTCTACACACGTGTGAGCAGCAAATACCTGTGTCGTGTCACCACCACCACGGCGACACCTAAAAAAATAACCTGGTCACCACCGATGCCTCCAGACGAGCCTTGAAGTGCGGACGGTGTAACCTTTGACCCCTCACTCGAAGTCAGCGTCACGTGACACCGCGGGCACACAGAGCGTCCACAAAAGACGGAACACTCTGTTCGTAGTGCCAGATAATTCCTTATCAACGCGGGCAGGTCTGGCCTCTCGTGGTCACAATGCCTCTTCGTGGCCCTTAGTAAGTGGTCAAAATGCCACATTCCTGCAGCAGAGGCAAGAACTTCCTTAGAACAGCTTCTGTGCCATGTCACAAATTAGTGGTCAGTTTTTAATGTGTCCCGGATGAAGGAGAGGCGTAGTCCACTTCTGAGTGGGATTTAAACTTGCACTCTGGCGTTCTTGGTAACAGGCCAAACATGGAATTGAAATGGGCACCTTTTTTTTTGCATAAACGCTTACGATAGTACAATAATGCTTAAGTGTCCAGACTGACTTTTCCAGACTGAAGTGTCTAGACTGAAGTGTCCAGACTGTGCATGTGCTGAAGTGACGAAAATGGAAATGATGAAGATGAAGATCTATTTGATGAAGTCAGATTTTGGCTAGATTATAATATGTATAAACGCTGGGGGAAAAAATATTATGAAGTTTCATACAGGTAGAGATTACATTTTCATGTAAGCTGGCAGCAGAAAGAGAAGGCCTAATTCGACATAATAATTGCAATTCGAGGGCCCTTTTCAGCCGAGAGCCACAAAGCGCTGCACAGAGCTGTGGAGTGAATGGAATTTCAACAACAACATGTGAACGGCATATTAACAACAATAAAAAAACACATTTATTCCTTGAATCGAAGACGGTGCCTCTATTAGAGAGCAATAGGGTTGCAACAACAACAACCTAGATTAAAATAACAACCACCAACAACAAGTCGGCTCAATATCGGCGGTGCGTTCAGCGCTAGAGTGGGGGAGGGGTGGGGAGGGATGGGAGGGGAGGGGGTGGGGAGGGAGGGGAGGGGTTGGGGATGGAGGGGAGGGGGCGCTGCGTGGTTTCCAGGGGGGGTGGGAGGTGCTGTCCAGAGCTCCACCGCGGAGGGACATGCCACCTCCTCGCCATAGCCTCTTAGACCCAACCAAAAAGTACAAATCGGTAATTTCCATATTTGAAGAGGCGGTCAAAGCTCAAGGCCTGAAGGATGCGGCAACTAATGCGCGCCTCTAATTCACTAACAGATTACGCGCACATCTCTGCAAGTTGTGCCGAGCGGTGGCCGCTGCCAATTAAGACGGAGCGATTTTATTTTATTTTATTTTTCAATGACGCACAATGGCCATTTATCCTGCCACGGTAAGTGCAGACGGACGGGAAACATCCATGTTAGCTCCCAGCATGCTGCCTTGAAGTGGTTGAAGAGAGCCCTGGCCCATAATTGGAAATGGCCGCCTCTGGTTCATTTCGCCAGGGCACATTATACTTCAACTGTGCGCTACAATCATCCCCAGACAATGAGCGATTAGAGAGCTGTCTCGCTGCTGTGGCCAAGCATTCCTTGCCCAAAAAAAATATATAAAAAGCCACTTAGCTGTAGGTACGAGTGAGTGGGCGGTACCGCAGGTCTCACGGCTGCAAAGTAATTTAAAGGAGCAAGTACGACACGTTTATTTTGCAGTGGACACATATTGCCAACCTGCGGATTCAATGCCTGGTTGCTTTACATATTTATTTCATTTTGAAAAAGACAAAATGATTGTTCAGACAGTCAAGTGAACTTTTACAATTGCGTGATAAGGTGCCCTTAGCAATTTCAAACGCTTTTGCGTGGCATAACACGAAGACGATCGTACGGATCTATCTTAATTTAGATTTAGAAGCATCCAGAACTTTTCCTCGCTTTTATTAATCCCTTTTAAGCCTGAGTTTGTCACAACACGGTATCTCGGACAATCACCCGACTGATTTCATAGCGCGTCGCTTAATAGTGGATTTTGCATCGCCGTAGGTCATGCGACGTCCCTTGCTTGTGAGAGGACACACGCAGTTAAAGACACCGGAGACAGAGCCCACCCCCCCCCCTCGACTCGGAGAGGAAGCTTCAGAGGTGAGGCGGACGGGCGCTTGCGAGGGCGCGCCGTCTCTCTGGGTCCGAGGGCTGCAGCGAGGGATGTCGTGTGTAATTGCAACGTCGTCTGCGGAGACGGCGAGACCTCGTGTAAGAGCTCGAGTGGCAGCCGCTGAAATTATTCCACCCGAGCGAGCAGAGGAACCGGATTCGTCCGTCCGGCAAAGTGCGCAATGACGAAGCGGAGAAGAACACAAAGAACATTTTTTTTTATTTTTGCCAGCGTCTTTCGAAAGTACGGCACGCCTTCGTGCCGTCTGCGGCAGAAGCCTCTGGAGGCGTCCGGATTTTACGCTCGGCGCATCGCTGTCGTCTGCGAACAAACGTGCAGGAGTATCACTGAAGGAACCTGCCGGGGAGAGAGCGGCTCCCGCGGTAACGGGGAGCGGCGGTCATCCTAAACGCTCCATCTGATCGGTCTGCACCGCAATTAAAAACGCATTAAGCAATGTTTTTACGGCTCTAAATACGGGGCCATGGGGACACTGATGCTCTGAGCCCATCCGCGCTCCCCAGCCGCGAGGGAGGAGCTGCTCCAGTTGCGCTGCTCAATAAGTGCTCGAGAATACAACCGAGGGGCGCTTATTTTACGCCGAGTTGACCTAGGCGTGCCACCTTTTTTTTCTTTTCACAGCTGTGAATGTGTACTCATCGTACATGTACAGCCGCCCCCGACGACGGCCAAAGCCCGGCGCTTGTGTCAGTGTGACTTTCAACCCCCGGGGAGACCCTCCGTGCATGCAGATGCCAGTCAAATGCTTTGCTAAATCCCGACACAGGGATGTGTATTAAATCCGCTGTGAAGGTAACGCAGCCAGCATTGCGCCTGTGGTCATTTACCCAGCGCAGAGGCATCGACATGCGCGCCGCCACGCTCGCCGTCCATATTTGCATAAGGAAACGTGTTTAGCTCCAGCACGGCTCAGCGGGGAGGCTGCATGCGTGCCGGTGGTACACGTCCGAAGGGAGTGGAGCGGGGCTGCAAGAGCAGCGGCGTGAAGGCCCAGCGACAATGAATTGCGTTACCAATGCAACGGGGGAATGATAATGAATCCGGGGGAATTGAGCAAAGTGAAAAGAGCACCGTAATCTCATCCGGACGACAACAACTGCTAAGACTTCAGGTTGCTTCTGGCATGAAGAGCAACATTTGATTCGGAAACTGGATGCGTCTTTGCACGAGAGTGTATCGTCCACTATGCAAACTGTAGCGCGAGAATCCACGAAAACGGGACTGCACAGCAGACAAACACTGCAGCTGGATTCTCATCTCATCTCATTGTTAGAAACCGCTTAGCCCTGTACAGGGTCGCAGTGAGCCGGAGCCTATCCAGGCAGACACAGGGCGTAAGGCAGGGATATACCCAAGATGGGACGCCAGTCCATCACCGGGCACTGAGGGCAATATAGTCTGCGAGCCAATTAACCTATGCGGCAGCGTGTTTTTTGGACTGTGGGAGGAAACCGGAGTGCCCGGCGAAAACCCACGCGGACACGGGGGAGAACATGCAAATTCCACACAGAAATGCACCCGAGCCGAGAGTCGAATCCGGGACTGTCTTGCTGTGAGGCGACAGCGCTGCCCACTGGGCCACCATGCCGCCCCATTAAAGGAAATATGTTGTGAAACACAAATATCTGTTCGCCGGCCCAAGCGTTGCCACTTTGTCCGCGGGCCTAAAGAGAAAAAAACTCTATTGTGAAACCACAAAGAGCAGCACAGCAGCATGGGGCTGTTTACTCAAACGCAGGGGCCTTGTTTACCGTCATGCAGCGTTTGTTTGGACTACAGGAATTGGATGCACGGACAGAATCCACACACTTGGCCGTGCATGTCAATTAATCAGGTCCCGTCTTTCCCGGGCAGGTGAGGCACCCATCCGTGAGACGCGGCACCTCGTCCGCCACAGCAACGCGCGGCCATGGGGGTTGTTTGGTCGTAAAATAGACATTCTCTGTTCCGAACTCGCAGCAATTTCGAGCCTCGATGCCAGTACAGAGCGGCCTATGATAGCGATGACAAAGAATGGTTAAACATCTCTTTTAGAGTCGAAAGTGCTTGGGAGTTTGCTCCATGAACCCTTTGCGAACCGGCTCGATGGAAGACAAAGCCATTGAACCGTTGACTCGAGGCGAGTGGTCGGATGCAATTGAACTCGAACTGATGACGGTTACCACGCTCGATGTATGAGAATTGCTTTCCAAAGCTGCTCTTTCGGGATAGCCGTGTCGAGCGCTCCCCCTATATACTTCGCGACGTTTCGCCTCCCATCTTGTAGGCATCCTCGGGTGTACTGAGACGCCTGAGGATGCCTCAAAGGTGAGCGGAGAGAGGTCGCGAAGGTGAGACGGGGAACGCACGGTACATCAAATCCTGAAAGAGCAGCTTTGAGAGCAAATCTCGTTCCAATATTTTCTTTTTTTTTGCTGGAACATTCTGGCATTTCTAATTCGAAACCGAACCGACGGCACTTCTGCACCTGCTTCCAGGCATGTGCCTGCCTCACCTACACGGGGAGTCAGGGCAGTACAGCAAGATGGTGTGTGAGGCAATTTTATCTTAACCGCACTGACGATTCCTAACTAGGAAGAAACCAGCACACACTTGTCTCCTCGTCCTGATGCCATCGAACGTCATCTCATCTCATTGTCAGACACCGCTTAGTCCTGTACAGGGTCGCGGTGAGCCGGAGCCTATTCCGGCAGACACAAGGCGCAAGGCAGGGATATACTCACGATAGAACGCCAGCCAGTCCATCCCTGGGCACTGCGGGCAATTTAGTCTGCGAGCCAATTAACCTATGCAGCAGCATGTTTTCTGGACTGTGGGAGGAAACCGGAGTGCCCGGCGAAAACCCACGCGGACACGGGGAGAACATGCAAACTCCATACAGAAAGGCACCCGAGCCGAGATTCGAACCCGGGTCCGTCTTGCTGTGAGGCGACAGCGCTACCCACTGGGCCACCGTGCCGCCCGCCATCTAACGTAATAATAATAATAACAATTTACTATTTTAAGCACCTTTCGCTCAACGGTCGCAAAGTACAAAATTAAGATGTACAAAAAAAAAGCAGCAGCCAGGCTGATAAGCACTGCCAACGGTAAACCCCCTTAAGGGACGATTAAACGAAATAACCTAATACCCCCAGTGAGAAAGTCACATAACACTTTTGGGAACAGGCGAGAGTCTCGAGGTGAGATCTGAACGATCCGAGGAGATTCAACGGAGCTGACTTCCTCTTGAGCGGCCATGGATTGTGGGTCACGGTCACCGATGACGAGCATATGCGTGATGACGTCTCCAGCCTCGCAAAGTATGCCGGGAGGCGAGGGTTGATGGGTTGCGGCGGCACCTTTTGCTGTCCAGCGATCCCGTCTCGCGTGGATTATCCCCCTTAATCTTCCGCGTCGTTTGTCTGGGCAGCAATCTCTCAGCCAAAATCTCACGCTCGCTGAAGCCACGCCGTGGTGATCGCTATAGAAAAGGTCTATGCAAATCTGGGCGATAAAACACTCTCCAACATTAAACAAGCAACGCGGAAACAACAACCACCACTTACGTTATATCATTATTCCGATATTAATTCGCCTGCCACTA
>JAZEWT010000004.1:6310137-6338776 GCA_036362905.1 Mordacia mordax
ACGAACACTTCGCCTGAGGATGCCTCCAACGTGTGAGGCGAAACGTCGCGAGGAGAGGAGAGAGAGCCATCGTCGGGTATACTTTTCTTTACAGATTAGAAAATGCACCGTGATATCAAATAGAACTCAGAGCAATAATAACGGTGCATAGTTAGTGCAGTTTGCCAAGCTTGAAAATAAAAATACATCTCAATCGGCTCTCAACCAGTTAACGGAACTACTTGAGATCATATGGAGAAATGTCCCTTGAGCAGTTGTGTACTGTGTGCCGGAGCCGCCAGTTGGAGGCGAGCGTGCAACCCACGTGCCACGGTAGCCGGACTCACTCGCAATGATTATTTAGCCAAGCCAGTAGATCTCGCCGCCCCCCCCCCCGCTCCGGCGCCGTGAACAATCCGGAACGGTGTCGCGAAACCCGCAACCAGAGGTGACTTTGGCGGAACAGTCGGGCGGCACTTTTCTGCCATCCACCCCCCCTCGCGGATTGAGAGTGACACCCGACAGCAGCGATGAGGACGAACGCGGGTTACCCTACGCCACAGCGGAAGGGAAAAAAAAAGGGGCATTGTTCCAGGTTTGATGTCAGGCTGCCCTCATGGGCCTGAAGTTCGGGGTGTGAGACTCGCACTCCTGACGCGCGGGCATTGTTTATGAGACCACTGAGACCGCGTGAGCCGCAGCCTGAGCGGCTAAGTCATTAGTTAAAATAAATGTTTTAGAGGAGTAAAAATAAAATGTCAAGTTGCTTTTCATTATTCATCTTGCCTTCCTTACTTGCGCTAAACTCCCAGCGTGCATCGCTTTAATGCGATTGCACGCGGCGTACTCTTTGAATGTATTAAGTTACCCATTGTTGGCCGTGATGTGACTGCGCCATGTGTCAAACATCCAAACAAAGGGCCCGCACTTGTGCTCGTGTCTGCTCGGAGTTCCCTTTAGGACATGTGCAAGGTGCTCACCCAGGGGAGTAGTCGAAAGAGGGGAGGGGGGCACCCTTTCCCCCACTCCCCTCCCCCCCGGCGCCCCCTTGCACCGCAGCCACGTGTTACCCCTCCCCGGCCCCCCCCCTCCCCAGACGGTGAGCTTTTGAAATGCTAAGCAGGTCCCGACAAGCGAAACGCTTTTCAGCCAAGTTACTCCCACTTTCACCTTAAACCCGCGATGTATGCTAAACCTGCGTGGATCCCATGCATATAATGCCGAGGCTCAGCACAAAGCATTCCCAATTGCGCGGAATTCGGGGCAGCGTTTGTGGCAAGGGACTCTGCACGGTAATTAAAACATTGCATGCGTTTTGCTACCTGATCAGGTGAACGCTCGCTGACACTGCACGGGAAAATAAATGGATCAGTATAGCTATGTAATCCGCGATATTTGCTGAAACATTTTTTTTATTTCTAAGCCACAATCGCGGTTTACAACTGAGACATCTTAATAAAACCGTCAAGAAATCTCGACGTCCAACTCCCAAGATCCTGGAATGGAATATGGAATCGCAGACGGCCATGGAGACCCAGCACACGCCGCAAATGAAGGGTGCGGCACGAGTCACTTTCCCGTTAATAGTTATGTTATGCGCCAAGAGTTCCAAACGTTGGCTGATTAAAACATAAGTGTACCGCCGCCTCGCTATATGCTGTTTGTGGTCCAACGAGGCAAAATGTGTCAATAACATGATGTCGGACACTTTGAATAATTTCTGTGATGAGCGACAGTATTCCTCAAAAAACTGATTTCACTATTCTCGGTAAAAATGACTTGTGCCGTGCCCTTTGCGTCACACATTGCAATCGGCTAGATTTGAAATTTGCACTGAAGCAGGGCCGCTCATGTCCTCGGCATGTGCGCGTCGTGAAGACACCACTGTAAACGAGGCAACCACCAGACACGGGAGGCCAGACTGACCACACCGGACGATAGCCATGGGCAAACAGTGTCCAGTCGCCTGAACCGCCCCCCCCTCCACCAGCCCCCCCACGGCTGGAGTCACGGTGAGACTTAGCTCAGCGTTGCTGGCCTCGCACCTCCGTCCACGGCGATAATAAATCCTTGTTCACCCGCGATAGACTCAGCCGCTCTGCCGAGCGACAAGCGACCTATCACAGGAGAGCACGCGAGCAGCCGGAGCACGGCGGATGCGATTTCACCTGCCCCTCCATCACATCAGCCATGTTACACCCATGACATTAGAAGAAAAAATAAATAAATTGAGAGAGAGAGCGGGGGGGGAGAAGCGCGGCATTGAGCGGAGAACTTTCCACGGTCCCATTCCGTGCCAGAGGTAATGTGCTTACAGCCGTATGCCAGCTGACCCGCTTTCGTCCGCGCAAAACATTTTTAAACGGCTCTTGCAAACGGGGATCGGCGGAACTGCTGCGCCCTGTCAGGGTAAAGAAGAGTAAAGCCACGCTTTATCTCGGGCGACACATGCGGCCGTGCATAATGGGAGCGGAAGATTAGACGGCCGTGAATTCCGATGAGCGGTCCGCTTCCTCGTCGATTTCAATTGCTCCGCTACTGCCGCCGCCGCTTGTGGACGCGGTCCCTTATGATGGGAGGTGTGCGAGAGAATGAGTTCGGCACGTAGTGAGGTGCGATGGGAGCTTCGGCGGAACAAGGGACAGACGCCCCTCGGGAATGGCACGAGTAATTAACCCAAGCAATCAATTCCGATGACCCAGTCGTCAATTAGGTGCCCTCTGCTGCACAATGACGATCGATGATTTGTGCTAATAGGGCTTCAGCAGAGCACACATCAATAAAAAAACAAACTATCCCCATCACAATCCTCGAGTCCCCTCCAATCACCACCGCCGCTTCGCTCACGTCAACTCCTCAAAAACTTAACATCCGCTCAATCCCACACCACCCGCTCGCCCCCGCGCCCCGAGGGCCGCCTCCCTGCCTCCGAATCCCCGCCACCTGCGCCACGCACTCCTCCCAGCATCCGCCCTCATCTCCGCTTCCAAACGAGCGCGAGAGCGACAACAGCGAGGTGCGATAGCTCCGTCGGCGCGGCAGGTGACAGGTGGAGAGGAGGGCGTGGAGCGGCACGGCGTGCGCTTCGTGTTCGTGTCACGCGAGAGCGCCGAGACGGCGGCTCTGCCTCCGGGAGCGTGAGTCACACCGCTCATCCCCCCACCCCGAGCCCCCCGAACCCCCACCCCACCCCACGACTTTGTAGGTTTTTGGGGGAAGGAGGGAGGGAATTTCCAGCACAGAGCATTGAAACCAACATTTCAGTAATTAAGCGAACGGGCAACTATTGGATGTTCGTAATAATAATTACGATGATTACAATTTATGGAGTGGAAGCGCGCATATTCGTTCCATATTGAAGGTATTCGTCTGAAGAGAGAACGATTCAGAGACACGAAGAAAACACACGGGGGTGGGGAGGGGGGAGGCTGCTACGCAGTTAGCCGGAGCCAACATTTGCCGGACACTGAGTCCTCTATATTATGATGTTATCGGTCAAGTATTTAATGAGTTATGGGAGGAAGTCGTAGGAACCAGAGGAAAACCACGCAGAACAGAGGAAAGAACGCACAAACTTCGCACAGGAAGGCGCCCGGGGAGGGAATCGAACCGCCTCGGGCAGGACTTTCTGTGAGGGGCGGATGTTACCACGTTTTATGCATGACCCGTTGCGCGAAGGGTACAAATGACATTAGAGGAAATGATTTCAACGAGGTTCCACATTCGGCATGAATGATCATCAAAAATAAAACCCATATTGACCCCCCTATAGACTTGACGTCCGGGTGTGGTGCTGGCCACCCACCTCCTCATGTGCCGTGTCGACCGTCATTGGCACTCGCTTACGGCTGACTACAGTCACACTTGGAACGGATACACTGCAACTTACTCGTGTTCCACATTACCGGGGGAGAGGGGGGAGGGATGATTCAGACCGATGCACGCGAACTGTGGCCACAGCGGTGCTGGGTGGTCCTGCACGTTGCTGTGTCGACTCGCAGAAATTAAGAGGGCCCTTGAGCCTGCTCGTGGCAGGACGTGATTGTCTGCGGATGTGATCTAGACGCGGGGCCACGCCAAATGGGAGCAGGCAGGTTGATCCATCAACGTGTTTTCTGCTTCCCTCTCCCAGGGTATGTGAAATAGGAGTAGATTAAATAGAGGTTGAATCGCGTTAGAATCAGATTCGAATCATAGTTCACACCTGTCCCGGGCAATTTGTAAAATCTGCAGCAAAAACATCAGGACATGTAATTCCCGAGGGCTCCGGAGCTTATGGTTGGTCCCTCTGCCAAATCATCCACCTGCAGCAATCATCAGCGTTTATTTCAAAGATACGTAGTCATTTTTGCCAGTATATTGGTTACTTTTGAATAATTGTAATCATAACAGTGTACGGCCTTGGACAAAGGCCTCCTCAACACTGTGTCAGCCATAGGAGTCGTTTGAACGTCTCAATCATTGTCTAAGTGTCAGCAACCGCTGAGTCCTGTACAGGGTCGCGGTGAGCCAGAACCTATCCCGGCAGACACAGGGCGCAAGGCAGGGATATACCCGCGATAGGACGCCAGCCCATCACCGGGCACTGCGGGCAATTTAGTCTCATCTCATCTCATTATCTGAAACCGCTTAATCCTATATAGGGTCACGGTGAGCCGGAGCCTATCCCGGAAACACAGGGCGTAAGGCAGGAATACACCCGACGACAGGACGCCAGTCCATCGCCGGGCATTGCGGGACAATTTTAGTCTGCGAGCCAATCAACCTATGCGGCAACATGTTTTTGGACTGTAGGAGGAAACCGAAGTGCCCGGCGAAAACCCACGCGGACACGGGGAGAGAACTCGCAAACTCACACACACACAGAAAGGCACCCGAGCCGAGATTCGAACCCGGAACCTTCTTGCTGTGAGGCGACAGGGCTACCCACTGGGCCACCGTGCCACCCATTCGTTTTAACTTAGTTACCAAAATACTATATGAGTGATTAACATAGTTATGCTCGGACTATATTTTTTATATCCTTTGAAATTATGCACCGCGTTGCAGGGCGGCGGAGAAACCGGAGCCTATCCTAGCCGACAGGGGACGCAAGGCGGGAGAATACCCAGGATGTGACGCCAATACTTCGCAGGACACGGTGTTTGGCAATTTACTCAGCAGACCAATTAACCTTGGCAGTAGCGTGCCTTTGAACGGTGAGAAGAAACCGGAGTGCCTGGCGAAAACCCACGCGGACACGAGGAGAGAATATGCAAACTCACACACACACAGAAAGGCACCCGAGCCGGGAATCAAACCCTGGTCCTTCTTGCTATGAGGCGACAGCACTACCACTACACCACCGCCACCCATCACAAGTTAGATTTATATTTCTTTCCCGTAGTCTGAACAAATTCAGATATGACTTCACAATTTAATTACAGGCCAGAAATCTGAAATATCAACTATTAGTCGCTTTCAAAAGAAAGATGAATAAACTTGTTCGTAAGTTCATTAACAACTTAAATAATCTACACTGTAACCAACCTGTCTGTCACTGATCCTGGTCTGTCTATTCAGTCCGCCGTATGCTTTGATCTCCAAGTACTACCACCCATTTCCATCAATAACGCCAAATCCGATTCCGAAATCTTAATTCCATCAGTCCAGACTTATTCTCCACAGCAATCAACATTTCATCACTTTCTGCCTCGGCTCACTCTGCCTTTGATGCGACAGTTGAGACTTAACAACAGCTCGCTATCACGCATATTAGTTATTTTCCCCCAAATCAAATCACGCTGTGTCGCCGGTGGAAAACCACCACCCGACCATAATGTTGAACTCCATGAGATTAAATTGAATGCACGCAGGGCCGAACGGACTTGGAAAAAAATATGGCCTCACCATCCACGCTCAAATCTATAGAGACCAGCTCAATCGCTACGGGATAGCACTTGATTGCGCCGGTACCAACCACCTTTCCAGTATCCTAGGTAATGCGGGATAAGCCTAAGATTCTATTCTCGACCATCCACTGGTTCCTTCAACCACTTAGCCGTTCACGCTCACCTCTTTTGATTAATAAAGACTAGGCAGTGCAGTTGATTCAGTTGCTCATAGACAAAACTAAAATCCACAACATCTCTACCCAATACCTCCTCCACCTTTTAACCGAGCAATTGTTCCCTTTACCTACCCCGATCTGAAAACTCCTGGATTTTTCCGAGTCAAGGGAATCTGATATTTCTTGATTAGTTATCAGATCTCGGCTTACAAGCAGCTCCTTGGACCCCTTCCCATCCAAATTCATCCGGGCCAACTTGAAATCCCTTGCCAACTTCGTCACTAATCTCTTAAACAACTCACTTCGCTCTGGCGTCGTTCCCCTACTTTTTAAATGTGCTGCAGTTTGCAAATACCCCTCTGCTCAAAAAAACCCGGCCTCTATTGGAACATCCCTGACAATTATCGATCCATCTATTATTTACCATTCCTCTCTAAGGTCCTTGAGGGTGAAGAAGCCATGCAACTCCGGAAATACGTCCTCAAGAATAACCTCCTCGATCTCTTCCAATCTAGATTTAGATCCGGCCATAGTACTGAAAATGTTGTATTAAAAGTAGTTAATGAACTACCTGTCACTGCTGATGAAGGCTCGTTCAGTATTCTTGTCCTCCTGGACTGGAGGACAGCCTTTAAAACTTTGACCACGCTTTCTTAATGGAGCGACTACCGAGCATGTAGGTCTATGGCTGCGCCTTGTACCGGCTGAGCTCCCACCTATCCGACAGGGAGCAGTTCGTCTGCCTTGAAAGATATAACTCAGAAATACATCCTGTTTTGTCTGGTGTTCTTCCGGGTTCAGTTCTCGGCTCATTTCTCTGCAGCATCTATATGAAACCACTTGGCCACATCTTACACAGGCTCAATCTCAGCTACCGTTGCTAGACCGTTGACAGCCAAATCTACATCAACACAAAGCCGTCCATCAATGCGTCTGGTCTTTGCATGTCGTCCTCACTGTCAACTTTGAAGGCCTGGCTCCATTCAAATTTCTTAAAATTAAATGGCGACAAAACAGAAATTTTGCTTGTCGGAACCTAGCACCATTTATCTAAAGCTAAATCTGTCCATTTTATAAATGACGACCAGACTATCGAAGTTATTTAGGCAGGCCAGAGTCCAGGAGTGATTCATCATTCCTCACTCGCCTTCAAGACACACATGGATAAGGTGACGAAGGTAGCCTATTTTCATCTCAGAAATATAGCCAGACTGCGCAACATCCTTTCACCATCCGACGCTGAGAAGCTAGTCCACACCTTCAGAATCGAGTATTGCAATACACTACTTGCTGGCATCGCTACCTACCCTATCGATCGTTTCCAATATGTGCAGAATGCGGCTGCTAGAGACCTCACCCACACTCCCATCCATGGTCACATATCCCCAGTGATAGCGTCTCTGCACTGGCTACCGGTTAAATACAGGATTGAATTCAAGATCCTCGTTCTCACCTACAAGGCTCTCACTGGCGCGTCTCAGACATATATTCATGACCTACCTCATGCACCCTTCGACCTTAAAATACGGGTACGTGTCCAGATCGTACCTCCCTTTCGACGGATGGCAGAGCCTTCTCGCGTGCTGCTCCCTGACTCTGGAACTCCCTTCCACTGGAAATCCGGTAAGCTGAGTCTCTGGCCATCTTCAAATCCCGTCTCAAGATTCACTTGGTCCGTAATACCGTGAAATCCTGTGGCTAGGACTGTTTTATTTGTTACTTGATGTCCTTCGTTGATTTACAGTCCTTATTGTGCTCAATTAAGCGCGTCTGATGTTTATAAGATTACAACAGGTTTTACAGTATCTGGCGATTATGCAGGTGCGTCCAGCTTGCAAAAGCCACACATACTAGTGGGAAAGTATGCAAACAGGTAGCTTTGATAACCTAGGCATTGCCCTTCAACTGACCGACCTTCACCAGGCAGTGGCTTCCTTTTGAGCCTATTTGCCAGTATCAGCCATTGCCAAAAGGCAGTCAGCTCAGGACAACGCGGTATCAATGCTTTATAGCTTTGGTGGAGCTGTGGCATAATCGCCAGATACGGTAAAACCTGTTGTAATCTTATATATGTATACTGGCAAAAAAGTACCCATAGCTTCTGATGTTGTTGTTGAAATCCTGTTCTATCCACAGCTCCGTGCAGCGCTTTGTGACGCTCGGGTGAAGAGAGCTTTAGCAATGCAAATATTATTATTATTACAACAGCGGCCATCTAAGTAAGCGCATAATCTTGCACACTTGCTGATTTTAAATTACTTTAAACGGTCTTTTTTTTTCATTTGTGCACGAGTGCACAATCAGTAAATCTCAAACGAGACGACAAGCAGTGCAATCTTGAAAAGAAGTCTCTTATTTGTTTTGCTTTTTTTTATCATACATGTTGTCAGAAGTTTTTTTTTAAAGGTTTTAATATTAACTGATGGGATCTTAAAATGCGACGCGTTCTCAAAAGCCCTCCTCGCAGGATCAGAAACAACTCCCCAACGCTGGGCGCTCAGAAATAATCACCGCCGCCATCATGTACAGCTCAAACAAAGACTCCAGCTAAATTAAGCCAGACGGTAATAGCGGAGAGAATGGAAAGATAAATCTCCTACAATTTATCAGCTTATAATCAATTTAGCACCAACAGGTGTTAGAGGAGGAGGGTTTGCATCGATTTGATTGTGAGGTTTCTGAGCCATGTCTTGGACCAACAGCGGTAAAATGCCAACATGTTTTAAAGTTGTCATTTGCGCACGGAGCACGGAGCAAATGTGGCATGGCAACGACTGATTTGTTTGGGGAAGAAAGAAAAGTGCATGAGAATTTTTTTTTAAGGTAGACGGTACATTTTTCACATAGCTGAACAGAACGGATTTTTTTTTTTTTTACGGACAGACTTAGCGGCTCGAAAACAGTTCATTGAATCATTTTGCACGAACACGAAAAACCACAACAGGGCAACCTTCCTTCTGCAAAGGGAGGTCACAGATGCCACCGTGCTGTTAGCAAGGAGCCAAAGCCCACTGCGACAAAATGAGATAATAATGTCCTTTATTTATCCAGCAAAGCCTAGCTGCCCAGCATTGAGACTCTTTTCAAAAAGGCCGTTGTGCTGGAATGTTTGGCAAATTCCTTAATGAGTCATTTGCTCTAGAGAGGAAACTGGAATGCCCAGAGAAAACCGGAGGTTCTGCCAATTCAGAACAAGGAGTAAGCACAGCCCGCGTAACCAAGTTCACTGAAATTGACTCCTCCGCTTAGATTCCACACAGCAATGAATAACATGAGCCCTTCGCAGTTGGTTATGGTCCACGGTGAGAGTAGAAAAGCAAACGTGAAAGTGAGAATTGCTCTCAAGAGCCGTAATTTCGGGATAACCGTGTCAAGCGTTCCTCTTCTCTCCTTCGATTTCTTACTCAACAGAGCATACGCATGTGCTCCTCTCGCTGAGCTGGTGCTCTCAATTCCGCATTCCTATCATGGGAATAAGTCTCATCTCATCTCATTATCTGAAACCGCTTAATCCTATATAGGGTCACGGTAAGCCGGAGCCTATCCCGGAAACACAGGGCGTAAGGCAGGAATACACCCGACGACGGGACGCCGGTCCATCGCCGGGCATTGCGGGACAATTTTAGTCTGCGAGCCAATCAACCTATCCATGAGCATGCTTTTGGACTGTGGGAGGAAACCGGAGTACCCGGCGAAAACCCACGCGGACACGGGGAGAGCATGCAAACTCCACACAGAAAGGCACCGGAGCCGAGAGACTCGAACCCGGGACCTTCTTGCTGTGAGGCGTCAGCGCTAACCACTGCGCCACCGCGCCGCCCCCCAAAGAAAGTCTCTATCGATAACGGATTACCTCTCATTGTATCCACCATGTGTGCACCCTGTGTAAAATATTTTATTTATTACTTGATGTCCTTCATTGATTTGTAGTCATTATTTTACTCAATCGATCTATTCTGATGTTGTTGTTGACATCCCGTTCCCTCCACACTTCTGTGCGGCGCTTTGTTACGCTCGGGTGAAAGGCGCTTTAGAAATGCACATATTATTATCAAGACATATTGAAAAGCATTTCAATTATCTCATCTCATCTCATTGTCAGAAACCGCTTAGTCCTGTACAGGGTCGTGGTGAGCCGGAGCCTATGCCGGCAGACACAGGGCGCAAGGCAGGGATATACCCACGATGGGACGCCAGTCCATCATTGGGCACTGCGGGCAATTTAGTCCGCAAGCCATTTAACCGATACAGCAGCATGTTTTTTGGACTGTGGGAGGAAACCGAAGTGTCCGGCGAAAACTCACACGGACACGGGAAGAGACATGCAAACTCCACACAGAAAGCAGCACCTGAGCCGAGACTCGAACCTGGGTCCCTCTTGCTGTGAGGCGACAGCGCTACCCACTGGGCCAACGTGCCACCTCGCATTTCAATAATCATACTTGTTATCAAAACCAGCTTAACCAGTACTGGTAGGGGTCCAGAGCCTATCTTGGCAGACACCGGCTGCAAGACGTGTTCATATCGAAGATAGGATTACAATTCATCACAGGGCACCAAAGGCAATTAGTAAACAGGCCAATTAACCAAGACAACTTGTATTTGGACGGTGGGAAGAAACCGGAATACCTGGAAAAAAACCCCACACGAACACTGGAAGAATATACAAACTCCACAACGAAAGTCACCTGGGCTGGGAGATGAACCCCGGCTCTTCTTGCTGAGAGGCAGCAGTGCTTCTCATCACCCCATTTGAATAACTATAACAATTTAAATTCATGACGTGTCCAAATACAAACGAGTCTTCAAATGCTGTCGACTGTTTACAAGTGACATAGAATAGAAACTGCAGTGAGAACAGTAGAATGCATTATTTAATCATCACAACAACAAAACCTATGAACCTTCGATTCTTAAAGTTAGCGTCTCGACCAAGGTCAACAAACAGACTCATTTTCTTCACGGTTTGTGTGGAAGCCATTCTAACATTATTAAATAAATATGGGATCTATGATTAATGGCTGTTGAGTTGCATTTTGGAAAAAAGCGTTAAGTACTCAGGTCCACACTCCCCTTCATCGCAAAAATCTGTCCACTACGAGTGTTGAATAACCTTCACCCAAAGATAAATTACGTTTGTGCCCCTTTCAAGTCAAAATAGGATGCTGCCCAAGTGTAATGTTTAGCGTACAATGCGAGCAATGCTGAGGTCGCTTGTTCAATTCCATCTCGCGGTGCAGCCTGGTTCGACCCAGCAGTATAAACAAATGGATTACGCCACAATTGGTCGAAAACCCGGTGGCATATGGTGGGATAAAATGTGGGTAACCGACGTCTTTCAGTACATCTGGCCATTATGCAGGATTGGACCACCATTGCCTCCTGCGGGGATCGGGGGGGCTCTCTTTAATTCCATCAAGATCCTTCCACGGGCAGTGGTTTGGGAGTCAGCGAACGCAGGCTGTACCTCTACTCTTGAGCTCGTCACGTTCACAAGACTCGCTTTTACTCAAAGCAGCGCGAGAATCGGTTCTACTTGTTACATCATCATCATCATTATGTTGTTGCTGATTTGCTGTTCTTATGTCGCGATTGTGGACATGCCGTTCTCTCCGCAGCTCTGTGCAGCGCTTTGTGATCCCCGGGTGAAAAACGCTCTGGAAGTGCAATTATCTCATCTCATCTCATTGTCTGAAACCGCTTAGTCCTATACAGGGTCACGGTGAAGCCGGAGCTTATCCCGGCAGACACAGGGCGCAAGGCAAGGATATACCGACGATGGGACGCCAGTCCATCGCCGGGCACTGCGGGGCAATTTAGCCTGCGAGCCAATCGACCTATGTAGCAGCATGCTTTTTGGACTGTGGGAGGAAACCGGAGTGCCCGGCGAAAACACACGCGGACACGGGGAGAGCATGCAAACTCCACACAGAAAGGCATCCGAGCCGAGAGATTCGAACCCGGGACCTTCTTGCTGTGAGGCGACAGCGCTATCCACTGGACCACCGCGCCGCCCCTTCGTTCCAATCGACAACAAATAATACAGCTGCGCGCTAGTGTCCGTGCAATGTGCTAACACAGCCTCACTAGATTCACACAGAGTAGCCACCACTTAGAAAGTTGTCGCTCTCTGTCAACACGATCGCACGAGTGTCCATGGTGTTGGCTGTTAATATCCTTACAGGGGATCTCTACCACTGCTCACTATATTAAAACATCCGAAAATTTAAACATTTGTTAATAATCGCAGATCAGCCATTAGACTTATAGTGCAGCAATTACCATTTGGTAATTGCACTTAATTAAGTAGATAGCCATGAACCTAATCCCTCATATGAAGGGGGGACCGTCAGAAATTAAGACTTTGGGATGAGTGACGGCTGTTTAATTGACTTGTCATCCTGAGCAAACAACCACGTGGTTGGGAAGCGGTAATTAAGAGAGCAGAAGTTTGCGTTGGGTATTGTCGGTAATCCATCTAAATGTCACACTCCCGGCATGCGGCCCTGCAGAGAGGATAGGAAAAGATCACTCGCATCCATTCCCCATGACTGATGTGGCACACAATCCCCTCGGCATCTGCAATGCAAATCCACCTTCATTTCCAGAAAAACCAGGGCGAGAAGGTGGGGGGGGGGTAGGAGGTTGTAAAAAACACACACCCGCTCAACCCTCACAGTGTCCGTGGACTTAGGGTACGGACAAAACCGACTGCCATCATTTCCTTGCTTTTTCCTGGTCTCTCAGCACCCTCCTCCGCGGACCGCGCACCGCCCCCCCCCCGCCGCCACGACTCCCATCACCCGGGAAACCCGACTCTCCCCTGCCTGGTCGCTCACCGCTCTCGTGAGAGCGAGCGGCCTCGTCGTTCCAGCTCCACGCGTAAATCGCCGCCGCCGATGAGATTGCGCGCATCATTGTTCGTGCGGAGAGTGGCGAGCGCGCGCGGGCACGCGCGGGCACGCGACCACGGACGCACTTTCAGAGTCATTATTAAAACGAAGAGAGCTGGCCGGGGTGGTCAGCGGTGTTCGACAAAAGTGTCCGCTTCGTCTAGTCGTCGTCTTCGTCTGCGTTGCTCGAATCCCGGTACTGCAGTAAACACGGTGAGCAGGTGATTTATAGAGGACACGCCCCTGGCATGCCGCTTGATTAAATTTGAGCCATTGATATAATACGTCATGCAAGCCATCACAGCCATCGGAAAACTAACTTCATCCGCAATGAAAATTTTATGACAGTTCTCAACTAACCAAGAATCCCAGATCTGTTTTTTTTTTAAGCCGTGAAATCAATCGCCGGTTAGCGGCAAAACCTTTCCACGTTTGTCACTAATTCCATTTTGCACGCAAATCTCATCTCATCTCATTATCTGAAACCGCTTAATCCTATATAGGGTCACCGTGAGCCGGAGCCTATCCCGGAAACACAGGGCGTAAGGCAGGAATACACCCGACGACTCGGACGCCAGTCCATCGCCGGGCATTGCGGGAAAATTTTAGTCTGCGAGCCAATCAACCTATCCAGGAGCATGCTTTTGGACTGTGGGAGGAAACCGGAGTACCCGGCGAAAACCCACGCGGACACGGGGAGAGCATGCAAACTCCACACAGAAAGGCACCCGAGCCGAGAGATTCGAACCCGGGACCTTCTTGCTGTGAGGCGTCAGCGCTAACCACTGGGCCACCGCGCCGCCCTGCACGCAAATCGCGAGACCCCATCGCTGCTTGCTTTCAGACCATTCCGTTGTATTTGTCTCCCGCCACGTATGGAGACGCATGCGAGGCCATATTTTTACAGCACATTAGACTTGCCTAATAGCTGTCTTTAATATTTATTGAATATTAGAGTAAATCGGAGAACATGTATAACTTATTTAACGAGAGCCATGTACTAATGTGTCATAAAATGTTTATGACTCATTTGACTAATACAACACTGGAAACATTTAGGCAAAATACTTTAAAGCAGAACACCATATGTCCACGTGGGGCCGTTTTGGTGCGCGCTCAATTTAAACAGACGTTTAACTTATAACCTGTGCTTTGCAGGATATGAAAAATAAATATTCAGTTTTTTGCCCAACTTGAAAGTCAATTAAATTAACCCTGTTATCGTTTGAACACATTTAACTGCATTTACAGCTCAAGCCACGCACACGAACATTGCCCTTGTCCATACGCACCACTTGCCAAGCTGCCGTCATTTGGGGCCCACTGTGCAAGCTTGTGTTCCTGGCTTTGTCATGGGTCAATAAATTCTCATGATATTTGCACTTATAGAGCGCTTTTCACCCGAGGATCACAAAGTACTACACAGAGCTGTGGAGAGAATGGCATGTAAACAATAATATCAGAGTAGATCTCATCTCATTGTCAGAAACCTCTAAGGCCTGTACAGGGTCGCGGTGAGCCGGAGCCTAGCCAGGCAGACACAGGGCGTAAGGCAGGGCTATACCCACAATTGGACGCCAATCCATCACCGGGCATTGAGTGCAATTTAGTCTGCAAGCCAATTAACATATTCAGCAGCATGTTTTTTGGACTGTGGGAGGAAACCGGAGTGCCCGGCGAAAACCCACGCGGACACGGGGAGAGAACATGCAAACTCTACACAGAAAGGCACCCGAGCCGAGATTCGAACCCGGGCGCTTCTTGCTGTGAGACGACAGCGCTACCCCAGAGTAAGTCAATAAAAGTAAAATAATGACTATAAATCAATGAAGGACATACACTGAAAAGTCAAATAATTGTTTAAATAAATAAATGACTGAGTACGCGTTCCTGAGCAGGTGCATATCATGCAATGGTTAATAGATGTCCATATGATTCCCTATCTCCTGGCTCTGGCGATCCGCAAAGATTTTCTCTGTCCCCCACATTATGTTTTCACCTTATCATCTTCACCTGGCGATGGAATCCACTCCCATGCAGATGACAGAACACTTAATGCGCCATCCCAATTTACATAATGAGAATATGCGGTACATTGAAATTAATTAATAATAATTAATAATTGCATTTATAGAGCAGGGCGGCACGGTGGCCCAGTGGTTAGCGCTGTCGCCTCACAGCAAGAAGGTCCCGGGTTCGAATCTCTCGGCTCGGGTGCCCTTTCTGTGTGGAGTTTGCATGCTCTCCCCGTGTCCGCGTGGGTTTTCGCCGGGCACTCCGGTTTCCTCCCACAGTCCAAAAGCATGCTCCTGCATAGGTTAATTGGCTCGCAGGCTAAATTGCCCCGCAGTGCCCGGCGATGGACTGGCGTCCCATCGTAGGTGTATCCCTGCCTTGCGCCCTGTGTCTGCCGGGATAGGCTCCGGCTCACCGTGACCCTGTATAGGACTAAGCGGTTTCAGACAATGAGATGAGATGCGACTTATAGAGCGCTTTTCACCCGAGGGTCACAAAGCGCTGCACAGGGCTGCGGAGAGAACGGCACGCCAACAGCGATGTAGGCTTCCATTGCTCGACGTACAAGAATCGTGGGATATTCGTGCCGCCTGATGAAGCCTCCAATCTAGAAGGCAGAACGTCGGGAGGGAGAGAGGAGGGACGCTCGATACGGTGATCCGAAAAGAAAAGCTAGTGAGAGCATTCCTGGCACATTGAAAACTTGTGCGGCTCAACTTGGGTAAGCCAACATTTGGGAATACGCCAGAGTAGGGATTAACCAGAAAAGATGCTGATAAACTGATTTAAATATAACGAGACACCAAAGTGACTCCGACTGGAACACCGTTAATGGGTCACTGTTCTGCACGCGATGTGATTCGGCGCAAAGCTACACAAATCCCCTATGTGGCTAGGATGTATAAGACACTATCCCAAGCCAGCGTAACGCATTAAGCTCAATTGAGGCACGGATGTGTGCTCGTACTTCTGAAGGTATATACAATGATAATTGTACTTTTCACCCGGGGGTCACCAAGTGCCGCACGGAGCTGTGGAGAGAACCGGCATGTCAACAACAACAACAACGTATGAAAATAAATCAACAAAAACGTTTATGTTCATGGTATGTGCTTATCTGGTGTGTGGAATTTGGTGAACCAATGGACTTGAACGCCATTAACTCGGTCCTTCTCTCGCGCTCCTTTATATTTATGTGTTATTTAGTACGTTTATAGGGCGGCGCGGTGGCCCAGTGGGTAGTGCCGTCGCCTCACAGCAAGAAGGGCCCGAGTTCGAATCTCGGCTCGGGTGCCTTTCCGTGTGGAGTTTGCATGTTCTCTCCCCGTGTCCGCGTGGGTTTTCGCCGGGCACTCCGGTTTCCTCCCACAGTCCAAAAAATATGCTGCTACATAGGTTAATTGTCTTGCAGGCTAAATTGCCCGCAGTGCCCGGTAATGGACTAGCGTCCCATCGTGGGTATATCCCTGCCTTGCGCCCTGTGTCTACCGGGATCGGCTCCGGCTCACCGCGACCTTGTACAGGACTAAGCGGTTTCTGACGATGATATGAGATGACTACGTTTTTATATTTATGATATATTAATTTAACAAGAATGCTAATTTGCACACAAGGCGATCATTATCACGTTATCCGAGCATGGTGGTGCGGCGAGTTACTGCCTAATGGTGAGAAGCACCTGGGTTCAACTACCGGCTCGGGTTGATTTTTTGTGTGGAATTTGCATCTTGGGCGGCGCGGTGGCCCAGTGGTTAGCGCTGTCGCCTCACAGCAAGAAGGTCCCGGGTTCGAATCTCTCGGCTCGGGTGCCTTTCTGTGTGGAGTTTGCATGCTCTCCCCGTGTCCGAGTGGGTTTTCGCCGGGCACTCCGGTTTCCTCCCACAGTCAAAAAGCATGCTGTTACATAGGTTAATTGGCTCGCAGGCTAAATTGCCCCGCAGTGCCCGGCAATGGACTGGCGTCCCATCGTCGGTATATCCTTGCCTTGCGCCTTGCGCCCTGTGTCTGCCGGGATAGGCTCCGGCTTCACCGTGACCCTGTATAGGACTAAGCGGTTTCAGACAATGAGATGAGATGAGATTTGCATGTTCTCCCCATGTCCGCGTGGGTTTTCGTCGGGTACAACGGTTTCCTCCCACAATCCAAAGACCTGCTACCTAGATTAATTATCGTAACTAAATTGGCCCCGGTGCCTTTAGATGCCTTCAGTTGCTTACCTCTTAGTGCTGGACAACTGTTAAAAAGATCTAAATAGCTCAACGGTTCATCCCAGCTGAAATAAAAACCGACTGAATATTAAACAGAATAATGTGAATAGCTCTATATTTGTCCTGAAAACATGCTGATCATTAGTTTTAGGTGGTGTTTGTTGTTATTAAACATAGTTTAACAAGTCCAGCTGCTACTGCAATTGACATTCAGGAGATATTTAGGAGATACCTCACCATCAATCACCGCTGACATGACAACAATGTGCAAATGGGGCAACCTGCTCGCAGTTCACTTCTTAAAATCGTTTTTAATTCTATTCTCGCTTAAGGCTGGGCATCGAACAGTTCTGTTCATCATGTCTAAGGACACTGAGCAAAGCACCCACTCTGAGGGTGAGCTTGTTCCAAGCGTGCAACACGTTCTTCTTACGTCATGACTAAGGCGAAAGAGTGCTTCGGAAGCTCGATGTTAGCGCAATAGTGGGAAATTAAACGTAACGGTTTTAAAGTTTGAGAAGAATATTAAACGGGGCGGCACGGTGGCCCAGTGGGTAGCGCTGTCGCCTCACAGCAAGAATGTCCCGGGTTCGAATCTCGGCTCGGGTGCATTTCTGTGTGGAGTTTGCATGTTCTCCCCGTGTCCGCGTGGGTTTTCACCAGGCACTCCGGTTTCCTCCCACAGTCCAAAATGCATGCTGCTGCATAGATTAATTGGCTTGCAGACAAAATTGCCCGCAGTGCCCAGTGATGGGCTGGCGTCCCATCGGGGGTAGATCCCTGCCTTGCGCCCTGTGTTTGCCGGGATAGGCTCCGACTCACCGCAACCCTGCACAAGACTAATCGATTTCTGACATGAGATGAGATGGGAAGAATAATCAACGTGTTAAGCAAATCTGAAGACATAAATGCTTTGGTTTTGTGCAAATTAAATGAACTTCTATGAAGAATTCGAACCTCGTACCATCAGTGCGAACATGCAAACAAACAAGGTGTTGGTACTTTTACCACTGTAGATATGTAAGGAATAGAAAAGGTTTTTACCATTTCTGGCAATTATGTAGGTGTTAAGATGTTAAAACACTAAAGTAGACACTTTTCACATAGTCTCTAGCTTACGAAAGTCACACATACTTGTAGCAAAATATGCAAACGGAAAGCTTTTATAATATATGCATTGTCCTTGACGCTGATTGGCCTACACCAGACATGGCTTTCTTTTGAGCCTGTTTGTTAGTGTTAGCCAGATGTTGCCAAAAGGCAATCAGCTCAGGACAATGCAATATCAATGCTTTAGTAGCTCAGGTCCAGCTGTTCAAGCTATTGATACTTTTTCGAGTGTACATATGTAAGGAATAGAAAAGGTTTTTACGATGTATGGCAATTAGACAACAAACACTTACTCCATTTTAAATATATAATGACCAATCAGGGTCAAAAATTAACCTCACCAATAAGTGTCGATGTGGGTGCAGCCTATCGAACTACTGCCCCCTTCTTACTCTTACATGACCCCCCTAGGGCAGCATGCACGAGAGTCGTCCAAAAGTGAACGTTTAAATTCGAAATGGTGTTAATGTTTCAGAAGAGCAATCAACGAGTGGGAAAGTAGGCTGAACTAAAACATAACATGCTCGGTGAAACTTTGTGCTTATGAAGGGTAAGCGGACATGCATACATTTTTTCGTAAAAAGATAAAACACTTGCTCCATTACGTATTGAGATTATTCCCAACCATAGTAAATCCATTAATCTGCCAGGAACAACAATCTCTCTTGACCAGACGTGAAATGACCGTACCGCCAGTAATCTGGCTAAGGAGGCATCACAGAAGCCTGCCTCTCGTTCCCATGCTGCAGCTGTCGCCTTTAACTCTGAACAGTTATTACCGTTACACATAACACACACACACACACATTCGGCTCACGTTGCGATGGCATTTCTCTTCACGTGCAAATCTGTCAGTTGGAATCCTGTAGATATGCGGTACAGCACGCAATTCCTACTTCATTCAGCTTAATGGAATTCGACGTAAAACAGCAGTCGGGGTCAGCGATGATCCGGTACTGTGATTCACTAAAGTCACCCGCTCGCCCAGCAGGTCAGACACATCCCGCTCACCCTTCTATCACTACCGCCATACTGAGCGTTTCGGTGAGCTTCATCACTCCACTCGCGATGAGTAACGCGTTGTGCCAGATGCTTTCACTGTTCACATCGGATGTTCAGTCACCATGATGCAATTCACACCCTTCTCTTTCCGCCTCTTTCCTCCAAATGTGTCTACCCACGTCTTCATTTATACAGGATGCAATTGTAACAGGGCGGCACGACAGCACATTACGTTGCGAGCAGCCACCTCACAGTAAGAAGTCCCGAGATTCGAATCCCGGCACGGGTGCTTCTTTCTGTTTGGAGTTCTCCCTATGTCCGCGTGGGTTTTTGCCGGGTACCACGATTTCCTCCAAGAGTGCAAAGGGACGCTCCTGCTGTTGCTCCTGCCACTGCCTAGATGAATTGGCCTGCTCACAAAATTGCCCTTGATACTGTGCGATGGACTGTTCTCCCATCTTGGGTACAACCCTGCCTTGTGCCCGGTATCTGCCGCGATAAGCTCCAGCCCATCGCGACCCACTCACGATTAAGAGGGGAATTGTGCTGATGATTGTAATTGCAATATCATTTCAAGACGCCGTAAAAAATTAGTGATTAAAATATATATATAAAGAAACCAGAGCCCCGACACCAGTGATGGGAGCGTGGTAGGGGGGGGCTTGGGAGAGGTCCCAGCACACGGAATGGGAGCCAGGCAAGAGCCAGGAGGCAAGATCAGAATCAGGCCTGCAACGGAGAATAATAAAATTGAGGGGTCAGATAAAAATGCGGTTTAAGGTAACAGATCTCAACTCGTGAGTCGCCCCCCATGAAATTATTTCAGGGGTCGCACAGGCTGCAGAGTAAAGGAGCAGGGGAGGCACCAGGACAGTGATCTTGATTGGGGGGTGGCACCCATTAGCCTCGGAAGGAGTGCTGGTAGGTACATTAAACCGATGATGAATTGGCAGTAAACACGCCGGTTGTAAGGATGCAGGAGTCATCATCAGGTCATGTGCGCGAGTGAAATGGATTGTGGTATTACGGAAACGTGCGAGAGGTTGGGAGTGTGGGGAGGCCTTCATGCAGAAGTAGATTATGGCTGATGATAATGACGATGCCCTCAAATAATAATACATGGAAGCCCGTGAGCTAATCGTGAGCTACTGCAGATATTTACTATGTTTAATACTATCAAAATCATTTGCATCAATTAGCAAACCAATTGCATCACTTATAGACGTTCCCCATGAAGGAACAGTACATTACAAATATGACCAGGGCAAAACTCGGGCAAACCTTCTAAACTTCCCACATATGCTTCCTATGGAAATTTAATATTCGCAAATCGCTACAGTCCCCCATTGTGATTTTTTTTGGCCAAGTGCTTCAGGAGGGATTATTACCGAATCAAAAGGCCAACAGGACACAATTGGGCTAATTTTAGAAAAGTGTTGTTGCTTCTGGGTGGGCTGCAAGCCACGGTGGGCCCTCCACGTCTCGAATTCTGTGGCCACCTTGACAACAGGACCAATTAATAATCAAACAGCCAACACAATATGCTGCACAAGTCCAACCCCCTGCACGGGTCAGATGACCTGTTAAACAGCAGTTTAAAGGTCATCCATACAAATAACCTTCTTTATGTAAATCCCACGCCACGATCAAGCTGCGTGAAATTATAAGCATAATCCGGAGGTTTCAAATGTCCGACAGCTGCCGGGTTCAAACAAAGTGACAGCTTTTTAATTGCACGCAGCCACTCATGAAAATTTGATTAAAACATTACCGAAATGTCACGCCCCCTCCGTTCAGCTCCTCGGCCAGAAAGATAATCCTGTCCCCGGCTAAACAGGATCCGCTCTCTGAGCGTGGCTTCGTTAGTGTCATTAGGCCGAGGATAATACAAGCTGGCCGCTTTCGTGACGTCGTATTGTTTGGCCGGTAGCGCGCCCTCGCGCACTCACCGACACGCGCGTTAGCGCACGCGTGATTGTGTGCGCGGCGCACCAATTTTCGGCAAGGACTTCCACTCCGCAACGTAAAGTGAACACAGAATTTGGCCATTACCTCTACACCAATATACATTTTAATTTTAATCACAAACCCGCTGGATGTAGTTACACGTTGAAACGTTTAGTGGCACTCTAACCGGTGTCATCCAAACTAAAGTTCGCTGAAGATTAGAGTGCAGTTATCTAAAATCGGAGCGTTTGTCGTGTCTTTACTCGAAGGGTGCACGAATATGCTGGCTGTGTCGTCATCAGCTATGCCAAATAGTTTAAACAGAAAAGGCTGTAACAAGAAAAGCAATAACGTGTCCTGTTCGTGTAAGAGTGATTATAGCCGAAACCTTACCTACTATTTATTTATTCAAGATATTAAAATGTTCTTCCATTTTTACCTTTAAAATAAAATCAACAAAGTTTGCTCCTAAAAATATATATATATTTTTGGTAAATGATCCTTCAAATTTCTTTCATCGTGTGTATGTGATACCCCGCAGCCTAAAGGTTACGATCTGAGATAAAACTGACATAAATTGTTAATATTACCCCTTGAGCCCTCGTTCCATAATTAGTTGCTAATTTTACATATATATTTACATACGCATAATACAAATAGAATCATGAGAGTTGCACTGTAGTCTCTTAAAAAAAAGAGGGTAACTCTGCGTTGTCATACACACACATCACATATAAGGTGAGCTGCCTATCTGAACCATCATCCTGTCAAACTGCCACAATGAACCAGGTAGTGCGTGGAAGTTGTAAATCCAGAAGCGTACTAATCGCGCAAATACTTGGGGCAGTCCAGCAGCAGGTAAGTGCTCACGTGGTGGAAATGCACCCGTACCCATGGTTTAGAACGCACCCAGTATAGATTGCAGGCAATCAAGAGGGAGGCAAATTTTGACAAAGGAGGGGTCACATTTCATGCCTTGCAGCAGGACCCATGGCCACTGGGGTCTGCCAATGTACGTGCCGGTGCAGCATGTGGCTTTTTTCTGGATCAGGCGATGAATGTGTGGGTGGTCTGCTGGACACAAGGGACTTCCGTGAGACTCGGGGATGGCAGTGATGCAAATCCCAAGTTGTGTTAGCTTCTGCAGTCAGACGAAATTAGAGCCCCTGTGCCCACATTTCCAAGAAACTCGTAATCACCTAATTCTGAGATATAAACCGAGGTCTTCCCACTGTTGGATTTGTTCATGATGAGCGTGAAGCTTTGCAATCTGTCTTCAAATTAAAACCTAACACAGAGATATCGATGTATACAGTGAGACCATGCACATACAACATGCATTACTCATACACGCCTGTCTTGTACATAAACACAGGCTTCCTTTTATACAAAGTGCTGAATCACCAACGTAAAAATTAATTTCCAGGTCATTCAAATCCTTCAAAAAAACCGCAATCTCGTTTCACAAGGTGTGGGAAACATTTGCGTTCACGATGGTTCACGCTTTCAATCGTACTCATCCCTCCACAACGCTATTGTTACAAACTTAAAAAAAAAAACCTAAAGTGAAGGGCAAACATTTAACGTTTATCCAATTAACTCACTCAAGTGCCGCTTCTGAAGAACAGAGAGCATGAGAATCAATATGAAGCGCCAATATCAAAGCAACATTTTAATCTGCCAATTATTACAGGCGGCGGCCGTGTTTCGTCTGACCGAGCGAACCGTCCGCTGCATTAGAGCGTTTATTTAGGGACCGATTGGCTTTTAATTGCTTAGATTCTTTCCCCATGAAAAGCATGTTCTACAGCTACTGCCGCGACATTAAAAACCAAATCAAATTAATCCAAGGTTCCGGGTCCTCGGTCAAAGCCTTTTCGCCCCCCCCAAACTCTATCCCCTCCCCGCGTCGCACCACCTCGCTGGGGCCTCTCCCACCGCGCATCCCTCGGGGGCCAACGGGGGCCCACGTTATCCAAACCCCAACATTGGCCCCCCTTCCCGCAGTCCCAACCGCAATCCTTGCCGCGCGGCGATGGCGGCGTTTGCAAGTGGCCGTTCAGTTCCTGCGGCTCGCCGCTCGAGCGGAGACGCGCTCCTCGAGATTTGGGATCTGAGATCCAACGGCAGGTTTTCTGAAAGGCCCAGGCCACACCTGAATGGCTGGCACTTCCATTTCCCCCTGCGCTGAAGGTTACTGGTGCTTGAATACAATTTTAGCGAAAATAAATAAAAATTTCACGCGGAAAAAAAAAAAACTTCACCGAAGAAATTAAAATTATGCAAATCAGCGCGACATTAATGCGCTGCATAAGTTAATTATTCTCGCTAATGAATATTCAAAGCTTTGCAGCCAAGCATAAAAGTTTATGCAAATTTATGCTGAGAAATTAAGGGAAAGAATTAAAAGCAAAAATGAGGTTGCTACACATGAGTTGTTAGGATTATGAATAATTACTCAGAGTGTCCTGTGCCTAATATAACTTGTTTTTGATAAACAAAGCCTTAATTGTCTGAATGCTACAGAGACTGCGGGCGATATTCATTAATCTTATGTTACAAGTCTCGGGTGTTTGCCAGCGTTAATTGAACATGCCTGGAGCTTCTGCCCTTTAATGTGAGCACCAGAGGCACCTTCTGGATGAGAAAAAAAACGTGAGAGCGAGAAGAAAGGGTCTGATCACGAGGCCGAACATGTGGTGATAAGCGATTCTCACAAGCGAGCGTGTCCGAGACTTCATCAGCGGCGGCTGCAAACGCGAGCGCTCACGCACACGTCCTTCCGAACCGACCGCTTTTTGCTCCCCTCGCTCAGAACCTGTGGAGAGGTAAATAATAATAAAAAAAGAACACACACACACACAAACACCATTTGTGTGTGTGTGTGCCGGGGACACTTGGCGCGTTCGGTCAAAACGCGCCGGGCACGAGCACGAGAGCGTTGTCGCCGCGGGAGCGGCCCGGGGGGCCCGGGTCGAGCATCCCTCTCGAACCGGCACCGCTCGCTCGTCGCGGCCACCGCTGACGCCTGCGACACCGCTGCGCGGGACGCTGCTGCGGCGCGTGCACGGCAAACATCGGCGTCCTGAACATGTTCGCGTTATTGTTTTCCGCGTGACTTTTGATTACCTCGCGAAAGAAATGCTTCGCGTTTGTTCACGATGCTTAAAGATGGTGATTACATTGAACGCGCAAAAAAAAAATCGTCGAGATACAGCGGGGGTTTTTTTTGCGTTTCTCGTCTCACGGTCATAATTGCTCATTCAAAATACAATTTCCAAAAGCAAGCAATTATTTTTCAGCTCTACAGAAACATGTACATGATTTGATAATTGCAAGCATTATGTACAAAAAAATACCTTTTTTCCCCATCTCAAGAGCAACTGTACTTTTGAACAAATGCCTCCTATTGTAACCTATTTGTCCTGCTGTTATTTCATAATCCACCGGCCGTGCACCAGACAAGCTGCCAACAAAAATTACACTTAAGAATACCAAAATCACGGCTGGGACAGCGGCCACGAAACTGCAATAACGGCAGAGTGCACAGATAACCGATTCTCCGGCGATGTGAACAGAAAAAAAATATAATAATAACATAAAATAATAAATATTAAACTAAAGGAAGGAAAGAAGATGCCCAAATGGACGTTTAAATTACGGGATACACGAGCCGTTCCCTGGCAGATTGTGTATTATCATAATTACACGTCGCTGCCATCAGACTCGACCTGCCATTTTTTGCACCGCGACCGCATTCCTGCTCCACGGAGCAAAACCCGAGGAGACAGTGAGGGCCTCCTCCCCCTCCCCGCCACCTCGTGCTCGCCGCGACGCTCACGAGGAGGAGGGAGGAGGAAGAGGAAGAGGAGGATGAACAACATTATTATTATTAACATAATATCGAGATTAGTCACGGATAGTTTTTAGCCATATTTATGCATACGCATCTTCGGCCACGGATAGATCATTGACACAAATTTTTTAAAAATCTATTTTGCATCAAACAGCGCGCAGGCATTGGCCTTTATATATAAAACAAAAAATCCAGTCGCATGCGTTTAATGCTCACGTTCATAAATGTTCTTACTTAGTCGGTTCACGATACATTGTCGCTGCACACAGGCGCAACTTCCAACGAGACACACGAGCGAAGTCCTCGCGGATTATATTTTGCTTTCATTTTGTTTCCCGCAGATCCACTCTCGTTGAAATCTTAATCGTTCTTTTTTTCTCTCTACCAGCACACTTCTGTTACGATCCTATGTGATACATTTTTTTTTTTACCGACGCAGTATAGAAGATGCGCGGGTTATATATATATTTTTTGTTCAATCTTTCCTCCAGCCACCCCACTCCCATCGTCTTCACGTATATCAAATTAGCCGTGCGAGTTAAGGCAGTCAGGGCACCTTAACCGGCGACGCAATGACGCCCCCCCACCCCCGAATGAAGAAATAATGGCTCTTGAGATTCCCATTAAGAGCGTCGCCAATTGCGGCTCCACATCCCGGTCGGTGGTAGCGCCGCCGCCGCCGCGGTGAGCGGTGCCCGCGGCCACCGCGGGGCCCGCGGGCGCCTCCCATCGAGACGACTCGGCGGAGGCGCGCAGCCCGAGTGTCCATCTCTTCACTCAAACGCCGCCGGTAATCGTGTGCGTTCCCGCAAACTTGCGAGCTATTCCTCCAGCCGGGAAGTGTAAATTGCAAACATTAGTAACAAATGGGCACGGCTTATAAGTTTAAAAGGGTTTAATGAAAATAATTAAACTGTATTATCTGAAACGGTAATAAAACACTCAAAGCTGAACGGCCATTTAAAATTACACCTTGAACGCTGGCTTAACACACAGTAATAGCTTGGCAATAATGCGTACCTTGTTAAGCACCATTTATTCCTATTCAGCTGGTAATTTTAATCCATTAGAATAATTCCCATGCTCGACTGGTAAATATTTTGTACACTATTTAGTTTTGCGTGTCTTTGATTTTAATGAAATTGATGACATATTCGAGAGTTGTATTAGTATTTTGTCTTGAGAGGAAGAAAAAGAGATCCCTTGGAAAAGTGATCGTGATATTTTGAACCGGCGTACGTTAAACGCACGGATTAACATTCTCACCACCTAATGCAACATTTACTCAACAGCTAATTCTACTAAAAAGGAAATATTGCTCTCTAGGAGGGAAAAATGACATTTCACTTACCAACATTCCTATCAATTCTAATTAGTTTCAGAGGAATAAAGGGTATGCAAAAACACAAGCTTTAAATTAAGAACATTTTCCTTCTTTACCAGAGACTTGCCGTTAATTCAAGTACAGGATTTCCCTGGTGACCCAAAATAAGCCATGATGAATTACAATCTGCGGCAATTACGCCGTCGTCTAGAGAGGGTCATTGTTTACACCTATACTCTCCTTTTTTTTGTGTTCCTAAAACTCAAAGGGACTCACAGGAACACGTCTGCAATTGTCGGTGTTTGTTTAAAGTCTCCGAGACGAGGGCATCAAATCCGGGAAGCCAATGCAATGACCGTTTACACGGTACTTGATCAGAATACGCCCGAGCAGCCGGCGCCGACCAATCGCCTCTTAACGCCGAGATATTTGTTTATTGATCTGTTCGTCCGTCTCCTTTGCGCGCCTTCCTACGACGCCGCAGGAAGCGGGCGCATCTTGTAGCGGAGCAGAGGCGTTTTGAGTCAATGAAACCCGGGCAAAGGATTTAAAATATCCGCTTATGCGTAACGAAAAAACGAAAATAGCCAAGAGTCTCGAGGCTATAGTTACTGGCTGGTGTTTACCTACATTAGTGGCCGTGAATCGGTCTCACAAACTGTGCAATGTTAGTGAGGAGCAATAGACTGTACTGTAGCCATCTCAGCTACTGTAGTCATGTACTGCTATAGGTTTTCACGGCCCGATGTATGACATTTGCTTTCAATCGCTGTTTTGAGGATGCCTCGAGCGCGGGAGGCGAAACGTCGCGAAGGAGAGAGAGGTAACGCTCAGCAATGAGGCTCTCCTGAAAAAAAACAACTACCTGAGTCATCTCAATTCCTCAATTGTATGTTAGCTTGCAGAAAAATGACATTCCGTTCTCTCCGCAGCTCTGCGCAGCGCTTTGTGACCCTCGGGTGAAAAACGCTCTATAAATGCATTTATTATTCTAAAATGATAAAATACCATGATACAATAGCACTCCTGCCTCAATGTCTCCACCATCTGCTGTGTGAAATGCACAGGATCATGTGATAATGTTTCGCACCACTGATGGACAGATGTCCCACTGTAATCATAAGCAGGATAGTTCCAGTTTCTGTTCTACACTTGAGATGGCATGAGCGTTGATGTCAATGCGAGGCATGGTGAGCCAGTGGACACCACCGTGGTGCTGACCGTTGCGTGATGTCGCGTTACCTTTTGGCAGGGTGTCCATGTAGTGGCAAACATCTGCATCTCACAGCAACAACAAAAAAGTTCTGCCCAAGGCAGTGCGATTTCCCCCACGGACACCCGTCTGTGCGCAGTTTGTGTGCTCTCTCCCTGTTCCGGGTGAGTTTACGGTTTCTTCCCACAACTAAAAAAACGCTCATTTAATAAATTGGCTCCATAATAATTGGCTGATCACATACGGTGGCCCAGTGGGTAGCGCTGTCGGCTCACAGCAAGAAGGTCCCGGGTTCGAATCTCGGCTCGGGTGCCTTTCTGTGTGGAGTTTGCATGTTCTCCCCGTGTCTGCGTGGGTTTTCGCCGGGCACTCCGGTTTCCTCCCACAGTCCAAAAAACATGCTGCTGCATAGGTTAATTGGCTTGCAGACTAAATTGCCCTCAGTTCCCGGTGATGGACTGGCGTCCCATCGTGGGTACATCCCTGCCTTGCACCCTGTGTCTGCCGGGATAGGCTCCGGCTCACCGCGACCCTGAACAGGATTAAGCGGTTCTGACAATGAGATGAGATGAGACATTATACTAATGAATTGGCTCATATCATTATAATATTTATAGGAAGCAGTGTTTGGCGGATTGGCGCCAGCTCACTGCCTGGCTGACCCGCCAACTCTCCGCTTTCCTCGCTCCGCCTCCATAGTCATGTCTCGTCTCTGAAGAGGAGTGCAGTTTGCGCGCGTTACAAATTACATTTACTATTACTCTTGGTATAGGCGAAGAACTGAGCGACACGCGGAGGGGAACTGGGAGTCCGTGTGATCTGCGGGAAGGGCAACGGCTGGCAGCGAGCCCGCCGTGGGTCTCGAAGACGCATGGGCTGTGAAATCATCGACGAGACCGACGCTTAGAGTGAATGAAAACTGAAAAATGTAGTTGTTCATTTGCCGTTCAAATTGTCGTTGTTGTTGCTGACAAACCGTTCCCTTCACAGCTCTGTGCTGCGCTCTATGACCCTCGGGTGAAAAGTGCTCTAGAACTGCAATT
>JAZEWT010000004.1:6340157-6353314 GCA_036362905.1 Mordacia mordax
CCCCCCCCCCCCGTCGAGGATTAAGCAGGAATTTATAACAAATGGCACGGTGGCTCAGTGGGTAGCGCTGTCGCCTCACAGCAGAAGTCCCGGGTTCGAATCTCGGATCGGGTGCCGTTCTGTCTGGAATTTGTATGTTCTCTCCCCGTGTCTGCGTGGGTTTTTGCCAGGCACTCCAGTTTCCTCCCACAGTCCAAAAAATATGCTGCATAGGTTTATTGGCTTGCAGACTAAATTGCCCGCAGTGCCCGGTGATGGACTGGCGTCTCATCGTGGGTATATCCCTGCCTTGGGCCCTGTGTCTGCCGGGATTGGCTCCGGCTCACCGCGACCCTGTACAGGGCTAAGCGGTTTCTAACAATGAGATGAGATGGTACATTGGTGTTTACGAGTACCTGACATCACACAGAGCCCCAGTAGCAGCAGTGCGATAATCAGGCCTCCAGAAGTTACATTTTTAATGGGACCCCATCTCCACGATACTAATTATTAATTATTTTACGGTAAGTTTTAACATACAGACATCAGTTCATTGATGTTGTAAACATGGATCAAAGAACAAAAATAATCCGAGAAGAGTTTTGA
Source organism: Mordacia mordax (assembly GCA_036362905.1). Classification (NCBI taxonomy): domain Eukaryota; kingdom Metazoa; phylum Chordata; class Hyperoartia; order Petromyzontiformes; family Petromyzontidae; genus Mordacia; species Mordacia mordax. The sequence continues at coordinate 6,340,743 of JAZEWT010000004.1, forward strand.
GAGGTTACAGCAAATGTAGTCTCAGTGTCAACAAGGTCAGTCGTCACATTTAACTGAAAATTACACCAACTCGTAAAGTGCTTCACTTCATTATAACACACTGGGATCCTTCACGTTGACACGCTGGGACACGGGCCATGTCTTCTGAAGGATGGCACATTGTCAAGTGACTGATAAAGGCTGCAGCCGGCAGACCTTGAGCGTGAGCAGATTTGAGCTTGAGGAACCTCTCGGCCAACAATTCTCTACCGGCGGCTTGCGGTCCACCAGCGGGACTTGGAGATCGGACCCAAGTGGGCCAAGTGGACCTTGAGGCGCAACACCTCGCGAGCCCATCCTTTAGGCCACACCACAGATCGTTGTCGCTCCCTCGAGTTGGCCCTTTACATCACCGCGCGATGAATCGCTGACACTCGCAATGACACTTTGCAATGTCCGGGCGCTGCCACCCAACAACATCCACACACGTGCTGTGAGGTGGCGGCGCCAGCGGTGGCTCAGCGGTTGGCGCGCTGGGCCACAAACCCGGCGACCCGAGCTCGATTCCCGTTCACGGCCAACACCAGTGACGATTTCCAGAACTGGTCCTGAGCCTTCCCTAGGTCGACTCGGGCTCAAAATGCGCGGAATGCAAACAATTGCCGCTAGGTGCCGGGCGTGGCTCCTGGCACTTGATACTGCACTCTGTTAAGGCTACACGGGGGATCTTTGTCTGTGTGCGTGCAGGAGACGAGCGGCGGTTGTGGCCGCGCAGCAATCGAGTGGAGCGGAAGATGCGTGCAGGGGACGTTGCGCTGGGGTGACGGTGCGGCCTGCCTCGACCCTGTGCGCAGCCCCCACGGCTGCTGTCGATGCCGCATTTAGCCTCCCGCTGGTTTCAACCCCCATCCGTCACTCACTGCCCCATTAAGCAGCTTAATAACTGCCCAGCCATTAGTCTGCCTGCTAATTGAGTCTTTTTTTCGCGTTAACCAACAATCCCACATCAATCTTATCAGCAATTAAGCGCATCACATTTTTAAATTCTTTTTTTTCTCACTTTCAAGTCTCTTGCTTCAACTGCTGCAATGTTTAACGTACAGTACGCTTCATGTCCCCCTCCGAATGGAATATGTTAATAAATAAATTATGACCCTCGCTCGATAATGAACCCAGTCTAACCGAACGGTTTGCTTGCAACAGTAATGTGAGCCCACTTACGATCAGTCATGCCCTCTCAGCCTTTTCTGTAAGCGGAGAAGGTCTCATCGTGAAGCCCTTTTGGAGAAGTCCACGCAGGAATCACAGCACCCTTCGAAACGCTTTAGCGGAGTTGTTAAAACCAGTTTGCGCTCATAACAAATACAATTTGTGCCTCGAGTCGGCATTTTGCAGTTCATCTGTGGCATTTCCTTTCAGAAGGCCATGCATTGCTCATTGCTCTTTGTTCATGAAAATTAAATTAATTGACATGTTTGGCCAACACGCCCGGGCAACTTATAAACATCACCATTAGCGTCAGCATTTTAAATATGGTACGTAGATACAGCCATCAATTTTGAGACTTCTGCTATCATTCCCATTCTCCATGCAGAAAAAAAAACCCCACAGGCCTGTGGTGCTTGACATCACTCATACTTAATGTATAGGAACATCATTCTCTTCGGAACCATTTTGCCTTTTGGACAACTTCCAAACGAAGAAAAACCATCCCGAATCGCAGGTCGATTAAAAACAAGTATATTATACCATTTTCTTTATTTATGGTGGGTTGTTTTGAGGGGGGGTGGGTGGGTGGGTGTGCGTTTCACTACTCAGTGATTTCATCCCATTGGGTTCCCACTTTGCATACAGATAGCCATTCACTACATTATAATAATAATAATAACACAATTTATAACGCGCCGCGCGAATTCAACGCCTGGTCATAAACGAGACACGGTCACGGAGGCGCAAGGAAACCATACCGCGGCGAATCATCCAAATGGTCAGCCAGCGCCAACCCACCATACACCGCTTGCCTCTATATTATAATGCTATTGGCCAATTAATTAATTGAGTGTTTTGATGTGGGAAAAAAACATAGAACCCAGAGGAAGCCCACATAGAACCGAGGGAGAACACACAAACTCAGAAAGGTTCTCGAGGTGGGAATAGAATTTCCTCTGGCGGGAATTTATTTCTGTGAGGTGCAGATATTACCATTGTGCTAGCGCATGTGAAGAGTAACATTTATACTCGTAGAAATGCACGGCTTTCTGTTAACATTCATCTGGATGAAGGTCTCCTTGAGCCATCCTGGGTTGCTTAATCCTGGGTTGCTTAACCCAGGATGGCTCAAGGAGACCGGTAAGGGGAGGCCTGCCGTTCTCTCCATAGCTCTGTGCAGCTCTTTGTGACCCTCAGGTGAAAAGTGCTCTCGAAATGCAATATCGTTATTATGAAATCACGCGCCACTGATATTGGACCCAGTGGGTATTCGAACTCGGGTAGGCAGAGCAGCGTCATATTTGGAAGCATTCCACCGACTCCCACACCACGCCACCCTCACTCGCCATCATCTACCACTTATCCAATGGGTCCACTGCTCGGTGTTGGACACAAACGGCCCCTCATCGTGTGATATCACGCAGCCGCACCACTTGCACGGAGACGCAAAGTGCGCGGCAAGGTTTACGGTCCTAACAGTCTAACGCTCATTCATAGATGGATTCATGCAACCCGCAAGAATTTCTGGCACATACCAGGTTGTATACGTATGCGTATAGGTGTATTGTGGGCACAATAATATTCCACCCCCTCCGTCTCATCAACCATAACCAAGGAATATTGTTTGCGCATTTTGCCGCAAGCGTGTGTTATTGCAAACTTGATGCCTTGTGAAAGGTGTCTGCTATGTGCAGTGCTTTGTGACCCTGGGGTGAAAAGCGCTCTATAAATGCAGTTATTATAATAGTTATTATTATATCGGAGGGTGGCACGGTGGCCCAGCGGGTAGCGCTGTCGCCTCACAGCAAGAAGGTCCCGAGTTCAAATCTTCTTTCTGTGTGGAGTTTACATGTTCTCTCCCCGTGTCCGCGTGGGTTTTCGCCGGGCACTCCGCTTTCCTCCCACAGTCCAAAAAACATGTTGCTGCATAGGTTAATTGGCTTGCAAAATAAATTGCCCTCAGTGCCCGGGATGGACTGGCGTCCTATCGTCGGTATATCCCTGTGTCTGCCGGGATAGGCTCCGTCTCACCGCGACCCTCTAGAGGACTAAGCGGTTTCTGACAATGAGATGATGAGATGATTATATTAGAGACCCACGTGCGCTAAAGCTGTTGGCGAAACTTGCCCGACGTTTCATGTCACGCAGCGGTCTCGTCTCTGCTGCTGTGCTCACCCACCGCGGGGTCTCCTAGGTGACATGGCCGGGAAAACTGGCGACACGGCATCATCAGGGAAACAAAGGAAACGGACGCGTTTCAATCACACGGAAAAAAAAGGCGCCCTTTTCGCAAGGAGCTCGTAGCGAAAACTGTCACTGACGCGCTTTGATCCGCTCCAAACATGACGCCTGCCACCACCAGTCGCAACCCATCGTGTGCGCAACACGCAGCGAATCAGCGCTGCGCAGCGATGCGCACTCGCGAACGGGACGGTAAACGCAACACGTGCTCCTCACGTGTGCCCCTGAGCACTTCCCTTTAAGGACAACATCAATAAGTGAGCGATTACATCTCCGTCACGCAGAATTAAGTGCTCTCAGAGCTGTAGCTTTTGTCCAAATTCATAAAACGCAGGCGGTACTTTGTGCATTTCCATCACAGTTTTGGTTCAAGGAGCAAAAATATAACGAAAACAAAGCGAGAGATGGAAGGTGTTACATAGTGTATTTTTTTTAGACAATGTGCCTCTTAATTATAAAACTGTGCAACGAAACGTAATTGGATTTTAATATTAATAACCTTGTTGTCTAATTAACAGAAACATCTGCTAATTAAGCAGCACAGCACCATTATGCACCACCTTTGATCTCTACCCTACGGTGCCAACCACGCTCCAAATATTTCAACCGCGTTCCAAAGTTAATTTCCAGTGACCTTGAGACGCTCGGCAGAAGTTGCGGCGGCAAGGTGAACATTTTTCAGCCACGGCATCAAACATTTGTTGATCGATCCCTTTGTCAGTTTAATGTGATTAAGAATGAATAAAACATTTTCCTAAATACTGCAGCGTGTCGCAGACTAATCTATAGTCTGCCGCTCGTCGAGGCAAGGGTCTTTGTTTTTGGTCAACGACCTATTCAGAGCGAGATTTTGACAAATCTTTTAATCACGTTGGCGAGATGGGCTTATCCATTACCGGCATTCCTAGCCACCGTAAGAATAACCGTATCGTGTCAGCGTGCCATCAATTACCATCTGGCTGGCTCCGTCCGTGGCTCGTGCATATGTAGAATGCCGGCGTGCCACGGACAATCCATCACAAAGCACGAGACCAGAAACAGACTTTCACGGCGGACTGTAAAAAACTTTTATCCTCCTCCAACGGGCCATAGGAGCAGAAACGCAAAGGGACGATACGTTCTTGTAAAAGCCGCTGCTCAGAAGGCAAGTTCATAAAATCAGGGCTGTTGCGGTGATATTGTAGTCCGCTGAGCCACGCGCGCAATCAGTTCCACGTTCCATTTGCTTGTCAAGCTACCACGGTGCTTGTGCCTTGCCATCATATTTTTATTAAAATGTCTACTGCCAGCTTATCTCAGATGGTTGACTGAAGGGAAGAAGGCAAAGGCATGAACTTCATGTCTTTAAAAAAGCCACTCTCTATTCGTTTTCAAGGATATTTCAAAAAGTGGATATGTTTCGACATAACTCATTGAAAAGTTCCACTATTCCCTTATCATAATGTTTTAGTCTAATGACATACACCATTTAAGATCGGAGGGCTTTATTTCGTTTCCTTCCCCCCCCCCCTCCTCCCCCTGCCCTTACCAAAGGACCTTGAAGCAGCTCAGGTCAGCTGAGACAAATATGCAAGAAAATATGAAATAACGTTTTTTTTTTTTGCAATAGAAAAATAAAAGAATGCAATAAAAACTAATGCCCATACTTGAAGAATGAACAGAATATACATGCAGGGTGTTGCATTTTACACGCCTGCCACAGAAGAGTTGCAAAGTCAAACTCTGGGTAGCATTAACACTGAACACTCTTTGAAGCTCAGGAGGAGTCGTGGTGCAGCGGTGAGCGCACTGTGCTGTAAACTCGACATTTCCTAGTTTATCTCCATCCACGGCTACCATCAATTGCGAGTGACATCTGAACTAGTGCATGGTGAAGTATAGTCAAACAACGCCCACGACCGGCAATACGTTGCGAGACGCAGGCTTCCCCCAGCAGTTGATGAACATACGGATGTAAATGATCATTACAGTCATCATTTGCGGCTCAATCACAGGAGTAAAAAAAAAACAGTGCCCTAATTTAAATAATAAAAACTTAAAATTACAAACTGATCTGTACGCTGTTAAGTAAACCAGTTCGCGTATTAGCGCTCCTGCGCTCTGATTCTCTGCGGCGCTGCCGATATGTTAACCGGATCCCATTGCCACCACCACGGTCGTTTATAAATTACCCTTTCAGAAAACACTGATATCACCTCTCCACGGCGACAAAGCAGTGCTCCGCTAATGATGAATGCAGAGTTTAGCATAAGTGGTAATTAAATATATATATAACAAACCGTGTCACGGCACACACTGGCCTCCCCTTGTGGGTAACGACATGAGATCTGAATATTATCAAGCGGTGACCTCATTAGTGTTGTTGTAGCACAATTCTGCGCTTCGCTAGTGCTGCGTGTCCACCACGAATGTAGAGCGGAGCCGGCGCCGTGCTGCCCGCAGCGCTCTCTCTCTCGGGCCAACCGGAGGTGCACAATTCCTCCAGCAGTGGGGAATCAAAGGCGAGCCCCAAGCGCGACTGTAACCGCGCAACCCAAACGATGGACCGCATCGTAAACGACCCCACGGTGTGCGCTCGTCCAACGCAGGAGGAGGGGTATTGGGGCCACGAAGCGCTCTTTTGGTTAGCGGTCCTCAATATTGACAGCTGCTGGACGTACCGTCACACGCAAGAAGGAGAAGGGCCGACTTGGCAGCACGCGAGACTCGGGTTGCCTGGGCCTGTACCTGGGCGCGCATTGAGGCCGTCGCGACGTCCTCGGGGTCGGTGGGTAGAACCCAGTTCAGAGCCCTGCTCGTGTCGCAAACGCACACAGGAGCCGAGGAGGACAGGTGGCCCAGGAGCTAAGAGACTGACGTTAGAAGGGGCGCAGCGCTGAGACGACGGTAATGTACAAAGTCATTCGCGTCGTGATGGCGAGAGCAGGAAACACGCGACACGGCTATCCAGAAATGACAGCCGTGGGGAGTAGTTCTCACAGTGGCTTCCTGCTCAAATGTACATTCAGGTGGTGCTCAACATTCCTATGCAAGGGTGAGTATATCCATGTAATATGCATACTGTGTGCAGAATATATGCTCCCGAATATTTATACCCAAAAGGAAATGCACGTGTTTTTTTTTTACCGGCTAATATTTATTTCTGGTGAGAGTTAGGGTTATCTTGTCTTGCTACACAAATTGTGTAAAGTACAAATGTGCTGAAAGGCAATCAATAATGTTCACAAATATCGGTTCAAAGCAGAAATGAAATGTGCCCATGTTGATGAGGAACATATAGTCTCACACTGACAGCGCCGTGACCCTGGGTTTTTAATCTGGCTTTCAGTTACTCTTGGTTAGATTAGGTTTTAAAGCATCACGCGTTGATGTATTTACTGCGCGAAAGCCTGCAAAAAAACACTTTTAAGGGCCCACATTACTCTGCGGACCCAGAAAAGTTGGAAACCATTGGTCAATCTCACCCAATCCCGTAATGCACTTCGTTAAAAATACGGCTAAACTCACCCCCTTGACAATGGTGGCACGGCGAGTAGCGCTGCTGCCTCACCGCAAGAAAGATGTTCGTTTGCCGTCATGTGAAATCATCATAATGTCCCTGTGTCTGTGTGGGTTTAACGCGGGATTCCACTTTTCTCTAACAGTCCAACAGAGATGCTACCGAGGTCAGATGTTCCGACTGAATTAACCCCGGCGCACTGAGATTCTGTAACTTAACCCTTTCCACTGGAGAGCTGTACAAAAATAATCTAGATTGCTCCACGGTTCCTAATCAGCTTCAAGCTTCTATGAAAACTGATTGACTGGCCATGGAGGGGAGGGGGTCGGGAGGAGCTCAGGAACTTAGCGCATAGAGCCTCAGGGTTGACGAAGTGGTAACATTGAAAACCACACGGTGACGCTAAGCTAGAACTTAACCTGAACATGCCTGGCTAGGACTAGTTACCCCCCCCGCCCAGCGAGTCATTGAGACACAATCACCAAACACAACAAACGTTACATTGCCGGTTTCCTGAAAGCGCGTACTTCACCTGATCTACACTCACGTTAGCCTGACGCTGAAGAGTGCAACCCACCTGGTTCCGGCATTGTGGTCATAACGAGCCATCTAAAATCAGAACGAGCAAATGTAACGCCCGAGTGCGAGAACGACGCATCTGATGAAGCGTGGGCTCTAAATCCCACGTAAATAAATATTCAACTTCAAGTGAAAGCACGCACAGCTGGTTGAGTTCCAGAGGTAGTGCCACCGTCGGACCTCTCTAACGCGTGGCATTTTAACGAGGCAGAGTAAGCCATCTGCTTGGCAAAGCCTACGACCACATGGCACGCTTCTAAAGGTTGGACTCTCGGCACCCACTCATCGCAGCCAAACAAACAACAATAAGAGCCTCGCCACCTTTGCAAGCGGTGCATCACGGGTACGTGTACAGGTTCATCGATGGGCGATCTTATACAAAAGTGAACGAACTTCGAGCGCGCACGCGTCGTCATTGCCGTCAGGCTCATCGTCATCAGCAAGCCAAGCGATGCCTGTTACAACTTCAATCGGGGCAGAGGCTTTGCTCCTGGAGCACGCAGGAGGTAGATGTGAACATAACAGCGAAGTAAGGCTGTGCTTAAAACAGCAGTGGCCCATTACCTTCCGCCACCAGCGTGATGTGAGCGTGTATTACTCGTGTGAGAGCTGTGCTTACATCAGGTGTGCTTCTATACGCATTATACTCTGTGAGCGGTATTTGGAGATTGTGTCTTGGAAGAGATTCGTGCATGTAAAACACCGTTGTGCCTGTAGCTGCCGACGGTGACAGGGCATTTGATTGAGTCAAAACGAACGCAGGGATCCAATCTTCGCAAACCAAGGCCGAAATTAAACACCGAGAAATTATCAACGCAGGTACAGAGCGGCTGCACGGAGATTCCACGCACAGTGTAACAGAATATAAATCGGAAGAGTGGCGGGAAGGGGATACTCTCTTTCCATGGCCATTCACAGTGGCATGCGAAGACATTTTCCAAAAAATTGGATTGGAAAACATACATTTCAAAAACATAAATGGTGAAAGTAATAATCGTTCCAAATTTCCCGATGACAGCCACTATGGCCACCAATAGCAAAGCACGACAGAAAATGCTTGAACAACTAAAAAAAGTTGGCGATGTTGGACTAAAGATAAGCGTTTATATCGCGTCTTAAAATTACCCCAACGTCTAGCTTAGAAAAAGCTACGTCCGTGCTCAGGGAGCTGTGATCTCTGTTCTCTCCCATTGTTGTGCCTGTGCGAAGATTGTTTTTCGCAAGCCGCACCGTGCCAAGAGGTGCCTGAAGTTATTTTTTTCTTCTTCTTCCGGCGTCTGTGTCTTAAGCGGGTCGCAGACTGCTGAGATTTCCCAGAAAGCTCCAAGTGATCAGGCACAATTGCTCGTGGAAATGCGCACCACCCATTAAACGCAGCTGCAAAATGAACCATCGCAAGGAGGTATTTTATTCTAAACATCGCCGGCACGTCTCCTGCAAGAAAATTGCCAATGTCTCCCATCCAACGCAAACATGCTCAAATTGATCAGTGATGTACTTTCCGCGGGATTGCCAAGGGCATGTGTCAGAGCGAAATTTGCTTTATTTATTTTTCATGGCTTTAACGAGAGAAAAACCGGCTCAAAAAAAAACGTTCTCAAGTCACGGTTCGCCATCCTTTCTGTGCCGCGTGTGGCTGCGCTTGCTCGTTCCACCTTTAAAAACAGAAGTCCTTTCAGCCATCTGTTACGTGGAAAACCAACACGCTCTACTTAAAAGCCCTTTACAACAGGCTCCTATATTTCACCGCAAAAAAAAAGAACCCCTGCAATAATGCTTTACATGTTCATCTCGCCATATGCTCCTTTTCCTGTAAATAAGCAGGACCAGCTTTGGCACACGTTCATTTCCATTAACCTGTTGTTCTTCTGTCCACTGCTACAGTTTGGGATTAATTATCCCCGCTGAACGATGGTGGGAAGGTCTGAACGTAAACCCCAGGGTACGGCGCCCTTTGCCTACGCGCAGACTCAAGTTGCCGATCACAGCAGATGCACTGTTTCTTCTCAATAAAAAAAAAACTTTTTTATTTCATCCCCTTTGTCTACGACGTCAGACGCAAGCAATCACCATCATCACCACCGTTGTGATTATCGCCGGCCATTCTCAATCTATTGCTGGATGGAGATCGTCTCACGCCGATTGGGTGGCACACCCCCCTCCGCCCGCCCCCTCCGACTCGGCGCTTCGCAATCGTGGGTGAGAATTTGCGTCGAGCGTCCGTGCGGGGCGAGATGACCCTGTGTTTCCCCCGTCGTCACAGCTGAACAGAGAGACAGCGGCGCGAGAAGGTCATCAACAATGTGTCGGGGGAAAAAAAAAGCGAACGAAACAGCCTGATTCAGGCGGCACAACGGACATATTAAAATGGGAAAAAAAAATTACTGAATTAATTGGCAGTGGTGTTTAACAATATCATCACACTGCTTAGGGCGGCACGGCGGCACGGTGGCCCAGTAGGTAGCACTGTCGTCTCACAGCAAGAAGGTCCCGGGTTCGAATCTCGGCTCGGGTGCCTTTCAATGCGGAGTTTGCATGTTCTCTCCCCGTGTTCACGTGGGTTTTCGCCGGGCACTCTGGTTTCCTCCCACAATCCACAAAACATGCTGCTGCGTAGGCTAATTGGCTTGCAGACTAAATTGCCCGCAGTGCCCGGTGATGGACTGGCGTCTCATCGTGGGTATATCCCTGTGTCTGCCAGGATAGGCTCCGGCTCACCGCGACCCTGTACAGGACTACGCGGTTGATGGCAATGAGACAATGAGATCATGCTGCTTAGTGTCAAATCCACTGCTCTGTTATAGATGTATGTTTTCATCAACATTCTGCCTGACGATGACGCCTCCAACGTCGGAGTCGGAACGTCGCGAAGGAAAGAAGAATAACCCTCAACACGGATATCCCGAAACAGCAGCTCTAAAGAGCAATTCTCAATCCACTGATCTATCAAAACGTGAAATGTCAGTCAATGGGTTTCTTCAACTATTCTTGATCACGATGATCAGTGCAGTCAGGTGACAGGGGAATGGACCCATGGCTGATTTTAGTCTCCAGTCGTCAGGACGTTCGAGGTGATCGGAAACTAAGCTTGCGCCGCCGAATTCACATCGGCTTTGCGCAAACCGCTGTGCTACCAACGCCCTTTTGTGCGTCGTGTACACACGCACACACGTGCCACATGGCGAATCCACCTTTTGTGAGCCTGCCTCCAATCTGTCCTCTTCATTCATAATCATCAAGGCCTGGATGAAGGCCAACTTCCTCCCAGCAGAAGACAACGAGCCTGAGATGGAGCTCGTGGGATCTCCCCAATGTCTTGAGCTGGCGATCTGAGCATTGGCGATGGACAGGAATTTTATTTGTGCGGTGCAGAATGGTTGCAATCTAGCCATGGTCCTTGATTCTGACTTTTCAAAATGTTACAAAAGCCGCAGTTTTTCACCTATTACTCATACCCTGGCTGAGCGCCAAACTATCTCCATTGGACGCTAAGAAACCGATTATTTTCTCCATCATTGATTAGTGCAACGCCCTTCCTCTCTGTCATCCCAAGCAAGCATTTAAACCAGCTCCAACGTGTTCACAATGGCGCTGCCAAGGTTCTAACACTCCAGCGCTCACATCCTTTCACTGGCTGCCGGTCAGGTTATGGGTGCATTAGAAAATCCTCCTTTCAGCCCCCTAAATGGCACCGTTCCACCGTATATTAGAATCTATTCCACCCGTACGTACCACCACGAATTATCCAGTCCTCCGATTTGACCCGACTAACAATCCCAAGATTGAACCACCTTTCATTGGGCTACCTGACTTTCTCTATCACTGCCCCAAGATTGTGAAAGTCGCTTCCCATGAAGATCCAATGAGGCCTTGGGCTCCTTAAGACTAATTTATTCCGAAAAGATTTTTAACCTTCATAAACTGGCTTTCTTTTGAAGGTGAATTTCCATTGGGAAGTTAATCGAGTTTTTTGTCTTCATTTTATAGCTTTAAAATTTTTTCTAAGTATTTCATCATTTCACCGTTTTGTCTGTACAGCACCTTGCGTCCTCGGCCTCAAGGTACTTTAGTATTGTCAGATATTATTATTATAAGCATATGGTCAATTTTTTTGTTGGGGTTTTATTTCATTATAGTGTATTTCATTGTATCTACTTAATGTGTTATTTTTTTACATTTTTACTTTGTTGGCCTTGCGGCCCTTAGGTGAATAACACTGAGAAGCATTCATAATAATAATTATAATACATTGAGTTACTTCCTATGCGTCAAAACTGTCTTCTTGTCTACATCCAGTATCCAGTCACCTGTACCAAACTCCATACAGGTGACTCTTAAACTTAACCACTCTGTCAACAGTTAAAAAGCACTATGGGTACTTTTTTGCCAGTATACAAATATAATATTACAATAGGTTTTACCGTATCTGGCGATTATGCCGGTGTTAAGAAAATACGTGCCGAGTGTGACATCTCAAGAAGGCAAATATTTCTCAAACTCTTTGTAATTCGAGTGTAGACACTGATTTCCAGCTCAGAGATGGGAGTCTTCAAGCCCAGCCACCTCAAACTTCCACCCACCGTAATGACCACTATCAACCACCTCCCACCCACTTCACTGGCTCCTCCACCCATCCGCCCCCCCCTCCCCCAAGCAAACACTCCTACCTTGGTCCCCTGCAACTCTCTGCTGTGTTTGAACGACGACGCTCCATTAGTGAAGGTCATACTGACACCGCAACCAAGCAGCAGGGCCAGATTACTTTCCCAGGACTGCGACGACGCTCCCTGGGGTGCGCGTCTGGCACGTGCCAAGACAGAGCGGGACCCCGGAAGGGACAGGTCGACCTGCTCCTGCCACCGGGGTGCACAACAATCGCCCGCAGCGTAAACATTGCCACCCCTCAGAAGAAGATCGCAGCCATCCCGCGCCCTCACTCTCAAGGCCACCGAGGCCTCCCAGAGGAGGCCGTTGTCACCTGTGGTGAGGGGCAGGAGAAAGAGGCCACGCCGCCCCGGCCCAGTCGTCGCGGTGCAATTAAGGCGTCAGATTAAGGCGACGGACA
>JAZEWT010000004.1:6446801-6468899 GCA_036362905.1 Mordacia mordax
CTGATTATCGGACATTATCTGAAACCTCGGGGAGGGGGAGTTTGGGGAGTGGAAGGGGGTGGGTGAGGGGAGGCAGGGGAGGACACAATTATCAGAGCCAGCAAGAGCGGTGGGACTTGCATAGCTGTCAGTCAATTGACTTAGACACACACCCCCCCCTCCGAGGGAGTGATTAGACACTGATGATGATGCAATGTGATTAGATATTGATGATGATGCAATGTGATTAGACACTGATGATGCTGCAATGTGATTTGACACTGATGATGATGCAATGTAAAGTCGATCGTGTGATTAAAGTTAAGTCATTCTGCAACAGAGAGGGAGGGAGCTCACGTTGCCCGCTTATTGGTTCTCTCGACAGGGAGTGGCCGAAGCCCGTGCTCCTGAAGCAGCCCGAGTTCAGTCGTCTCAACCTCCCGGTGTGGGACCCGCGGGTGAGTGAGCGGCTCGGTCGCCTGCGGCCGCCCACGGTCCCCTGCGGCCGGCTGCGGCCCCCGCGGCTGCCTGCGGCCGCCCGCTGCCCCGTGGCACAGGACCGCGTGGGAACCGCTCGCACTGCGAACCAATTAGATATCTGTGTCTCGTGGAGAAAGTGTTAGTGTGTCCGCATTGAGGATATCGAATTCTAATCGTTCATGAGCGCAAATTCTATCCGTGCGACAACCGTGGCTTGGGTGTATTATTTCAGCTTCATATCACACTTGTTGATTACTGTTAGGAAACTTCAGCGCTAGCAATAATTCCAAAATGGACGTGCAAAAGAAATACAGGTGAAAGCAGTCGTGTCGCCAGAGAACGTCAACGGATGTGGAATATACGTGCTTGTACTCTGGGGAGACTCTGCTAGTAAAGTTAATGATGTAACAAACCACGTACATTAATGAAATTCATTTTTGTGTCGGGTCACGTAGAAAATTATAAAAGTGTCGTTTAACCCTCCGCCGCCCGACACGGCCAATCAGTAAGGGGTTGTCACGTGAACAGAAAACGCGCCAATTCCTTTACTGTCTCCGTAACACCGGTGTGTTGAAAAGCGACCCCACAATATTTTACAAAAAAAGATACGTACGACGTTTCGCTGATAATTACATTCAGCATCATCAGGCACCCACGCCAAACCTGGGGGAGCAGCTTCAAGCAGTCAAACAAAGCAACAATATTGATCACGAAAGCCTTCGAATTCACGTACATCCAACCAAGCTCAGCCGCTGTGCCTACTGAAACCGTGTTTTTCACCATCACCTTGTTTAAAGAGGCGTGAACTGGACAAATTTCTGACTTGGGAGGCTCATCAGCAGGCAGAACAATCCCAAGCTATTGTGAATCACAGCAGAACACATGGAGTTGGTGTGGTTGTACAATACGGTAACGAAGGGCGAGAATGGTAATACAGAAAGTGTTTCACTCGCACAGAACCCTTACATAGGTTCTCTGAGCACCGGTCGTGCCGTAGGAGGAGTGTCCGCGCTGCCTCGGAGTGGCCACACGGTGGCGACACAGAGGCCCAGGCCCTGACCCCCCCACCACCCCCAGATTGCCTGTGCCGCCTTTGCCATGGCAGTCGCATTGGTAAAGAGAAAATATTCGAAAGCTGATCTTTCCGGATGGCTGTGCAAGCGCTCCTCCTGTCTCCTTCAGAACGCCTAAGGTGGCCTCCAACGTGACGGCGAAACATAGCCAGAGAGAAGAGGAGGAGGAGGAGGAGCGCTCGACATGGTTTATATCGAAATAACAGCTTTTCAAAGCAAAGACAAAACCTACGGCAGCACAGTGAAAATAGTCCGTGGACCGGCTGAAATAAATTGGACGCATTTTCTTTTTAGCGGCGAGCTTTGCGTCCTCTCTGAATTCGGCTTGAAGAGGTTGCACCGCGCGGGCTGTGCGAGAGAGCCTGGGTGGGCGAACAGCTCCGAGCGGGCTGAGCCCTGCCAGCTCAGCCCACTCGAGCGCCCCGAACCGCCAAGCTATGTCCGTTGTCCAAATTCTGACTCGCACATCCCCGCCCCCCCCTTCCCCTCCTAAGGTGAACCCCACAGATCGCTGCCACCTGATGCCCATCATCACGCCGTCCTACCCGCAGCAAAACTCCACCTACAACGTCACCGCCTCTTCCCGCACCATCGTGACCGAGGGGTTGCGAGAAGGTTGTTACACGCGATGCCAGTTAGAAAACGGAGCTCCGCTGCGGATGGTGGCGGTGGTGGTGGTGTTGAGGCACGATGTCTGTAGTCCAGTGCTCTGCAGTCACACGGGCTTAGTGGATGGTATCGACGGTAAAATGCCTGGCAATTTGACCAAACGGGAACATGTTTACCACCACGCACAGAACTTCCGTTTATAAATGTTGTTGGCCAAACATCACCATAAAAGGCCCACTTAAAATGAGATTTTTGGGTCTTGATGAGGCTCTGCTAAATAAATTAATTATGTTATTACAGAGCCCGGCGATGGACTGGCGTCCCATCGTCGGTATATCCTTGCCTTGCGCCCTGTGTCTGCCGGGATAGGCTCCGGATTCACCGTGACCCTGTATAGGACTAAGCGGTTTCAGACAATGAGATGAGATGAGATGTTATTACAGAAACTAGCCTAAGCTTCTCAGTGGACTTAACCTGAAACTGAAGACCTCAGATCATGAGAAACGCTCCCCATAGCTGCCCCCCATAGCTGCTCCCCATAGCTGTTGTTTTGGCATAGCCGTGTCGAGTGTCCTTTCGCTCTCATTCGCTCCGTCTCGCCGCCTACGTTGGACAGGCGTCTGAACATTCGCACTGGCGAGACAAAGGTAGTTTGTCCTTGATCGGTTGGAGCCGTGCGTGCGTCGCTGGGAGGGATGCGTGCGTGCGATCACGCTGACCGGCTCTCTCACGTCGGTCAGGTTTGGCGGTCACTCTCGAAATCCTTCAAGGACAAGCAGGGTGGGATAAATTGTTCAGAACCCCCAACTTTTTCCAGAAATACAAGTAAGAAAACGACTGTGTGTGTGTGTGTACCATTGTAAATGTCAGCAAGTTGCCTAATATGTCCACTCGTTTCAGCGAGTGCACTTTTGGATTGCCTCTCTCCATCGCTTGTGTTTTTCTTGTGCTCTCCTGTAGACATTTCATCGTTCTCACCTCACACGCCACCAAAGAGAAACAGCATTTGGAATGGTAAGTGCATTGTACTGCTGTGAATCCCACTAAGGCCGCTTTACACTGCGGGGAATTTAATGTTAAGCTTTGATTTCAATAATGATTGATGTTTGTGCAATACTTTCTCTACTCATGTTGGAAAGGTTTTTTTTTCTTCTGGTTTCTTTACTTCATTTCTGTGACTTAACCGTTCTTCTTTTCCTGCTGTCATTTTGTTGACTGGGATCACTCTTGCAAATGAAACTCCTGTCCTCGTCTCTTGCGTTACCACATGGTTAACAAAAATGACGTGAACATCGTCTGTTTTGCGACCGTCCTACACTTGATTCCAATTGCTATCCCTTTACAATGAAACACGATGATTATGAACGCCATTAAGAATATATGTAACAAATAAGCGAACGATGTGCCTCCTTGCTAGCGTTTTGCACTCCCTAGTTGACTAACGGTTGTGTAAAATATGTACTTATTTTTGTTTGTATGGAGGAACAAATAATGTCCTCGTGCTTGTCATCGCTTTGTAACACCATCATGACCTCCCGAGCGCCGATGCACCGTGCGTTCCTACAACGGCCGTCGCCTCGTTCACCAGATTCACAGACGACTGCATCATCGTGGCGGCGTTGTGAACGGTTGAACATTGTGCATCGTGTGCGCTCCATTGTTTAGCCTCGAACGATCTCATTGTACGTCTTTAGACTTCTTTCCCTCATAGTCGGCGCATTGCGAGCAGCCATGGGGAACGTGCGCGCGTGGGTCTTCCGTGGGTGCTCCGCTAAACCCCGGGGTGCGTTTCAAACGACCGCGCTCGCGATCTTCTGCTCTACCCAGGGTTGGCCTCGTGGAATCCAAAATCCGCATCCTGTTGACGAACCTGGAGAGGAACGATGTCATCTCCCTCGTTCACATCAACCCTAAGGCCTTCCCCGACCCCGTACAGAGAAATGAGTTAGTAGCATCCACTGTCATGTGCACCAGGTGACCCAGTGGCTTTTGAAGGTCGGTACTTGAATGGCACCTCTGAAACCCTAGGTTTGAATCTAGGATTTGGTTGATTGATTAAACCAGGCTCTCAAGTGTTGCGAGGTGTGATAGTTTAAAGGCAGTTTAAAAAATACTGCACAAAAAACCATGGAACTAAATTTCATTTTTTGCTATGTTAAAATCCATGAATATGTATCTATGTAGCTGGACCAGAGCATTGCTCCCTTTGTATGGACAAGAGGACAATTGCCGAAATTTTCAAAGTAGATTTGCTTGTGAATCGTTCCTTACAGTGCGCTGCCTTGCGACAGTTCCGAATGGATTGTTGGTCTCGCATTGTTATGCCACAAGCACAATGACGGTAGAATTGTGAGACAAGACAAAACTTCACAAATGTGCTCTGCACCACCGTAAACCAATAGCTCACACGTACGCCGACGGAGGCAAAGTTGCCGGTTTGGCTGCACGGCACACCAGGCGAAGGCCGAGGCTCCTCAGCTCAGTGGTGCTCATCATACGTGGCAATGCCATTGTCAGAGAGATTGAGTATCGGGAAATCTAGGACCAGTGCGACCTTGTAACAGTGCCAATATAGGCTAAAAAAATCTTACCCGGTAAAATAAACGTAAGCTCGGGATCGTTACCAGATGTGGGAAAGAGACTTTTCGCACAATTGAAACTCATGCGTGCGGTAGTTACTGTCGTGAGGAGAGGAGTGATGTTCCCACAATAAATGAAATATCCTAAGAGCTGGTGAGATGAGACGAGGGTAGAGGAATGCACTGAAAGGGCCGCCATGAACTGGAGTGAAAACAGGCATTGGCGCCGAGATTGCTAAGAAAGGCGCCGCAAATGCTCGCAGCCTTAGGCGAGAGCACAGCCTCACACGTGGCCTGATTTAGATCTCGTGCTTGGGGACCATTACGCCGGAATGTAATTGTTACGATTAAATAATATTCTCCATTACAATCACAATTACCCTCGGCTTGATTTAAATCCGGCTATGATTTATTCATTTTACTTTCCTCCCTGCCCAGGGACTTTTTTCTACTCCATAAAACCCAAATGATTGCACTTCATCATGCGACGACTGCTCTTATTTGCCGAACATTTATTCAGATGGGTGGGAGGCCCCAGCCTTACACCGTCATCCATCTCATCCCAGCGTCGTCTCTGTAGCATTCCTGAAACATTTGAATAAAAAATAATGCTACGATTATTGCTACACTGCTCTTACAGTCCAGGTGTTCTACTTTAAATTTTTAATTTGCCTACAACTTGCAACTGTGGGGTTTTCGGGAAGATGGCAAATCTCCTTGTGGTCAAATGTAAACAACGTCCCATATTGTCGACCAGTACCCATTTCACTCTACTCCCTGGTGGCCTTCAAGCTCTCACTACTGGTGATGACCGCTCCTTCAGTTGGATGGAATTTTACGCCATAGCCGCATACGCTGAATAAATAAAAAAATGTTTCATAAACGCTCTGCACAGAGGAAGCCTTTATCCAGCTGTGGATAAGACTATTTCCCGTGAAATGCAGGAGTGGCAACAACGTGCAGCGGTGGTTCATCGGGATCGTGTTCAAGAAGAATGAGAGCTCGCCCAACATCAGCGTGGACCTGACACAGGACATCCACAGCTTCATGGACACTGGTGAGTCCCGCGGTGCCACGCACAGCGTCTCACCGTTGCATCGCTCCTGCTCCCCTTCGAACGGCGACACACGTGATGCAAGGCCCTCGGCCAGAGGACTTAACGTCCACCTTCGCTCTCGCGCGGGATTTTGAGAAACGTTGCTATGAGGAACCCGTATACACCAGCTGGCCTTCACGGCGGCCTTAGGCTGCCTTGGCCAGGCTCGTTTCTCACCAGCGCTGCCAGGTAGCAGTGATGCAATCAGCTCCGAGCCACGAGAATCAGCTACAACATGACGTGACCAGGGTAATTAAATAAATAACGCGTACATGAACACCGTTTACTGAAAAATATTTAAGGAATGCAATAATAACAATTGCACATCTCGAGCGCTTTTCACCCGAGGCTAACAAAGCTCTGCGAGAGACTATACACCGTCTAGAGGGCTCGTTGTAACATCACAAAGGCTGTCGGCAAATGAGAATCCGTGAACAAATTGCATCTTTTTATTTCTCCCGTAATGGGCCACGTGTTGCCCCGTCTGCACGGCACCCAAGCGGCGTTTGCCGAACGCTTGGGCCGCGGTGACGGAGCGACGCCTCGCGTGCCGCGTGCCTCAGTGTACAAACAGGCAGTGACCATGAACATATCCAAGGAGGACATGAAGATCGAGGCCGCGCACCTCAAGAGGAAGCAGCTCTGCCCCTTGCTCCCTGCACACGTCCTCCACAAGGAGGTGAGGCTCGCGTTCCCGTGCACGTGCATCCCACCCATTGTGACCCCCTTTCGTTCGTCGCGTTTCGCACTTGGGCAGCGCGGCCGTGCTCGTGCGCCGACCGTCATTCCCCGAGTGTCGCCTGAACGTGGTCCTGACGTGGCCCTAACTTCACTCGAGCTTTGTCAGATGCTCACTGTGCTCACTGCTCGTGACATTTTCAAAACGATAGTTGCACGTGTACACATGTAGGCGGAGAAGAGGAAAAGGTGTGAGGCCTTGATGAATTGTAAAATGGGTAAATACAAAATACAATTCCCACTGGTCGATTGATTAACTGTCGCTTTCTCTTGCCAGTTGACCAAACTCCCACCGCCTGTTTGCCTACGAACCGAGGATCGGTGTTCGGGTCCACGCAGCAGGAGGGAGTCACGAGCATGGAGAACAAACGCGCTGTGGGCTCCACCAACCGACAGGAGGCAGAGGAGTCCATCTGCTGACTGGCTCCCGTTGCCTGCGTGCAGGGTTTGAGCGAGGGCGTGCGTGGAGCACCCAAGTCGGGCTACAGACAGCAACGGCGTGCCGTCAGAGAGCGCCACGCCACGGCTGAAGGTGAACAACAGCAGGCTTGCGGCCTCCTCCAAATGCACAGGACTAATCCCCAGTGTGCCGACTCCCTGGGTGAGTTGTCGCCACTGCACTCTACGCTTGTACGCTCAATCTCACCCTGTGCCGTGTGCACCCTGGTTGAAATTCCACACTCCTGTGACCTATCCATAGAACAACCTCTATTGACGTCTCCACAATGTCGTGATTGTTTTATTAATCCTGGACAAATTATGGGCTAACAACTCCAAACTGAAATTTTAAGTCACAACCTTCTGATTTATGAGCCACTCCGTTGTCTGCTGAGCCGCCAAGCCTGATTAAAATGGCACAATGTATTTTACATTTATCATACATATATATTCTAGGCTTAATTTTCATAAATACAAAGTCCAGATGGCATATTTAATTTGAAATGTTACTCTTATATTGGGTTGTACGTTTCTCTTACATATAAGACTGACTGAACTGACAAAGGGTGTAATAATAATGTATCTTGATTGAAGAGCTTTTCATATTTATTTAAAAATATATTCCAATCCTTTTCGACGACCAATATACAGGGTCCGGCAAACATCGCTCTACTAAGAACAAAGAAATTGCTCTGCAAGGAATAATATTAATCAGTTTTTGCATAAATTGCTCAGTGTCCTCCATCATGTCAAACACACACATGTTGCATCTTTGGACCACTGAACAACATAGTGGGGCACACCTATTTATTATTATTCAAAGTCTCACCATATTAAATAATGTTTCTTGGTAAAGCAACTTATGCCGCAACCTGTATATGAGAATGGCTAATTGTGACACCTTGCAAAAGTCCTGGATACACAGAGGGCTGTGGACATTGTGATTAAAAACAAACGATGCGAGCAGTTTTCTATGAGAGCCATCTTCATTAGCAGGGACATGTTGGGCGAAAGCTTCGACGGAGCCAGCCCCTCCCGAGTCACCGTTATTTGCTCCATTCGCGTTGTCAGAATTCCCCCGCGGACCAGCGTTGGAGGGGCTCCACAACAGGCTCCCCACACCGGCGCCCACGCACAACCCAGACCCGTCCCTCACGGTGCCAGCAGCGTCCCTCCCAGAGACCCCCACCGGTTGGCCGAGCCCACTCGCCGCTGCCTCTCCGAATCGGATGAGCCCGTCACTGCCCTTGCCACTGTTGCTCGCGTCCGTCGCCAACACGAGCTCCCCGCTGAAGCGGCCGTGCAGCATGGTGCCGGAGAGCAGCCTCCAGAGTCCACCCAAGAGGCCCAAGCCACAGCACCCGCAGGTTTGTCACGCGTCTGGGCAGTCGAAGGGGGACTGATTGTGACTTGGGGCGCAAACTCAAACAGCGGCTCTGAGCTTGTCTCCCATCATTCCTCTGGGGTTGATAAATAAATACACGTTCTCCCGATAAACGGAAACTCTACCTATGGAAATTCAATACAAACTGAGTAATTGGAGACGATTTATAGCTACATTCGGATGTGAAATTTGCTATTGTAGAAAATCCGCATCTCCAAACATACACTGTAACGTACCTTTTTTTAATACACTGCCGTGTATCAACTCCCCCTCGCGGTGTGCCGTCAGTGTGACTTGCACAGTCGGATTTCACTCGTATCAAGTCTCACCGCTGCTTAAGATGGCTGAAAAGTACCCGCCATTGGCAGGCAGCAATTATGCAACGAGAACCCGTAATGCGGGTACTTTAGAGCTTAAACTTGATGTGTTGAGATTTGATGATGTTGAGAAAGTGAGTGACATTGTGAAAGTGCCAGGCCTTTGTCTCTACAGTGTCCTGGTGCTCGATACACTGTGGATCATCGCATTCCTTCCCCTGCCGACACACACACACACACATCGCTATTGTCAGTCAACCACTTTTATCTCCCATTAGTATTATTAAGAATAATCATCATATTATACATATAACATCAATAGCACTTTGGTAGTATATGAATGAAGTTTGTTGCATTGCTATGGGGTGTTTTTACATTGTTGAGTGAACATTTTGTTCCATATGAACTAGTTTCCACTGACATAATGGGAGCGCTTGGGGTAAGTCAATTCGAGTAGTAAACATTCAAATGACAAACATTTTAATGAGCATAACCCACGACTCATTTCGTCAGACGTCCACAATGTGTGTTGTTGGTGAGAACTCCATTCCCTACCCTATATGCATGCATGGGCGGCACGTTAGTGCAGTGAGTAGTGCCACCACCTCACAACAAGAAAGCCCCGGATTCGATTCCCAGCAAGGTTTCTCTCTGTATGGCGTTCACATTCTCCCCACGTCCGCACGGGTTATCACCAGGTACTCTGGTTTCCTCCCACAGTCCAACGACGCGCTACCTAGATTCATTGTTTTGACTAAATTGCTCTCGGTGTCTCGAGATGCCTTAACTTGCGTAATCCCTCGCTGCTGCACAGCTGTGTGGTTTTTTTTTAAATAGCCACATAGCCCACAGGTTCCTTCCAGCTTAAATAAAAACGAACTGATTCACGAATGCGAATTTAAATTCCTGGCTAAGGACCACCATCATAGAGGGGAAACCACGGTAATTTGTTCAAATGAGTGCGAAATATTTGCATTGGATAGGCGCGCACGGCTGTGATGACCACGGATTGCAGAAAACGCCTCTATGGCCGCGCACGCGCGCCCACGCGGGGAGTTTCCGCCCGGTCGCGCGGGGAGATTCCCGTTATTATTTATACCCTTCCGATGTCACGTTTGCACATTCGCCGAAGTTGCTATATTTCTAACATTTACAAGGTTCCGTGGCAGCGTGAAAGGTGTCGTCTTTAAAGCACCCATGTGTCTATGGGCTCGGTTGTTCGACCACAGCCCACCTAGTTTAGCGCGTGCCGTTCACAAATATCCATCGGTGATTGACGTTTGGTCGAGCACACCTGACTCGCAGTTAAACAACGCCGGACTGCTGGACGATGTATAGCGGATGGCCTCCCAGTGTTGATGCCCAAGAGTACATTTTAAAAATGCGATTTGCAGTGGTTGTCATTACATGTGGGGCTAGCCAATGCCACTGACATGTTTACATTTTAAATTTGAACTGCCGTAGTTACAACACCTTCAGTCTTGTTGTTCTGAATTGCGGCCGATATTTTTAAATGAAATTGCTGCTAGCATGTACCATAAAGTCCTTATTTGCATCTCATTAAATCTGCTGCATTGTTCATTGAATTGTACATATCAAACACATTTTTCTTTTCTGAATTCACAGTATTTCTAGCTCGTGGTTTTTTCCCCCCCCCCACACACATTCAAGGGTCACGCGTTCAATGTCTACCGCGTGCCGTGCGACACGGTAGGAATTCATTGCACGACTTGCACGTAAATTATGTCTCTCACGAAGACCACCTGTGTGCCAACCTTCACACTATCTCGCCGACTCCGAGCTTATTTTGAGTGGAGGATTGTTGTGGCCATGCTCCCGACTTCACCCAAGGCGTACAAAGAGCCTCTCGCATGTCATCCGTTACCCATCGACACAGGCATGCGCGCGTGTAAACGAGGGGTGCGATCTCTGCAGCGTTGGCAGACAACAAAAAGCCCTGTGCCTCACCACAGGTTGAACCAAACTCTTGCTATCAGGTTGTATATGCGCACCATAATACAACGGGGGCTTATTACCCGGAACAACTCTCGGGCGTGTAGTTTTTAATCTTTGTTATTTGTTAACGACTTTTTTTTTTCACACGCTGAACGACTTTGTACTGTATTCTTCAGGAAAGCACAGCTGAGCAGATCACTCCGCCATCGTCTCCTGCCACAAAAGCCATGCGATGCGAGGTTGGTGAACGTCACAGCTAAGCCGCCGCCACCTTGACCGCTGAGACTCAGATTCATTAAAATTGGCTCCGCACCGCTGCGCAGTTTTTCATATTTAAAAAGTGTTTTCAAGTCCGTCTTCTTTCGAAAAAAAAATTTGCAATTTAGTTAAACTTATTATGGTTATCTTTTAATGTATGCTTGAAAAACATATACGTGGAAGGGAAGATGTATGGACATGTTACATAGCACTGCTATTCCTCATACAATGTGTACGGAAGTAATTTGGCATGATGGAGCATTATGGAATTAAACTGCATGCTGTTTGTGTTTTCCTCCTAGAAATACATGCGTTTAGGCCATCGACCTGTGGGATTTCCCGACCAATGTTAACAGCAGAGTGTGATTAAACGAATACATCCTGGACCAATTTCTATATTCTGAGTCCCATCAGCAAGCCTAATGGCTTATGAAAAATAATATCAGGTTGCCAGATGTTACTTGTGTAAGCACTCTTTCTACAAGTTGGGACACGAAATCATCAATCACTCAAAAAAAATGTTCTACCATATTTATGTGTAGAGAAATTCTTATTGTCAGCACATTTTTACATTACAGAGGTTTGTCATGGCCTGGTATTTATTCAGGTCCAACAATTTAACACTACGCCTGGAAGACACGATTGTAATTGGAAAATTTACTTGGGTTTTCATCAAACTTTCAAAAGCTTATTACCGTGTTTGAACATTGCGATCATGACAGAGTGATAAATAGAAAAACAAAAAGTGAGGGAAATGTTATGACCCGACTATGCTCCCTTCTTTCTCCCGTCAGAAGCTCGCGAGCAATGAGCTTCCGGAGTTCGTGTCTCCGCTGCCGGCGCGGCAGATGAAGATCGTGCGGAACACCATCCGCCTGCGCCTCAATCGCTAACACCGCCGTCCCGTTCCGCCGTCGCTCCATCCCCCCCCCATATCCGTGGACCCACTGCTCACCGTGAGCATTGCTCGCTGCCCACGCGGCATGCGCCAGCCACGACACAGGCTTCTCTGGCGGGCAACTCCCGGATGACAAGTGTCACCGATTGGAGGGGGGGGTGTGGGCTGGCAGAACGCGTGTGGAAATTCCCAATTACCAGAGCAACAGTGACAGAATATCGCGCGAGTCCCGGGGATTTATTCCAGCCGGCGCACCTTTACTTCCCAACATTTCTACTGCATAAAATCAAAACCTGGGATTCTGAGCAACGCGCACATACGGACCAGTTCCCGGAGTCGCTGCGCGTTGCGAATTCGTTGACGGGGACTGCCGTGCGCCGTGGTTTTGCGGCAAGCGCGTGGTGCGATGGGGATGCACGCCGGGCTGGAGCTAACAATCGTTCTTGAGATGGTGCGCGATCTCTGAACGCCACTTGACGAATTTTAAGCCACTGGGTGGCAGCACTGTTTTAGTGATTGTGAAGGCCAGTGCGTGTTACTGCAGACAGCTGGAGCTATATGTCAGCAGTAACCCGAATTTGGCGCTTGAAATCCTGTGTTACCGCCGGCATGTGAGACAGAACTGAAGCTGTCAATGTATTATGATTTAAAGGGATGGGGGGGGGGTGGAGAGAGAAGAAAAAAAATCTAAAAATTAAAAAAAAATATTTCTTTAGCCTAAAAATGTACAAAAATATATATTTCCCCTTTTTTGTTCCGTTTGATTCGTTCGTACGTGTACATGTTGTAAATTGTTTAAAAATTGATGTCACTTTATTTTATTTAGTTCGAGCGAAACCTGTCGATAGCTCGGATTGACAGGCCACCGAATGCTGCGCGCGCGCGCGTGTGTATGTGGTGAACTCTCGTAAAACATTCAGGATGTGTTTTTTAAAGCCCTTGAACTGCTTTCCTATGCGTCCGGCTATTATTGCCAATCCGTCGGCATAGTACGCAAGCTGCTCCAGTGTAATCGTGTACCCAGCTCAAAGCCACACATGCTGTTCCCACAAGAAGCAAAAGATTTATATATTTTTGCATCACAGGAATATCTTAGTGTTTCATATTTTAGTTTTCTTCAGTTAAACGTCGACTGTCGTATTGGTTAGAATTCTAATTTTTCGTGCCAAAATGTTGGCCATTGTACTGTGTTAAGACCGTGTGGGTATAAGGTGGAGTAAACCACTTGAACACCTGGGGAGGGGGGAGAAGGCCTGTGGGGGCGGTGTCACGTGCGTGGCCAATAGTTACTAAGATGTTTTGACAGCACTGAGAAGATCCCTGGTGCTCCCAAATATTTCTCATAACCTGGAAGTGGTTTTCATAAAAGTTATTTTTCAAGTTAAAAGCCTTATTTTTTTTTTAAATTGATTAGTCCAAACGCAGCTTCGAAGGGGTGAGCCGACGTTAATGACAAAAACAAACGAATGTATTTGCAGTGACAAACTGTCGGCGATTTAATACCTCAAGCAGCAATGCAGAGAAGGTTCTGCCCATGATGTATTGTTAAGGGGGGGGGGGAGTTGGAAATGGAACGGCCCTTTCCTCGAATGACCTGTAGCAACCAAAGAACTTTAAGGGGCCACACACCAATATGCCCCATCCTAGCCGTCTAACCTCACCTCTGCGATAACACTGCAATAAGTGTCGAGTATTGGCCACGTAAAGCCTCAAACTAGGCAAATATCTTAAGTGATATCGCCATAACCCACACCACGGTGTACTATATCCACACTATCATGCTCTGTACTATAAGAAACACCTGTCCAACTTTAATTCAGTCTCAAGTGACGTCAAATAAATGGCTTAAACACTGGACAACAAAGTGTGTACATGCCTCAATAAAATTAGCACCTGGAAGTTACGGGTTGCAGCACATGAGGGGTTTGTCAGATGTGGCAGTACCGATGAGTGGCTCACCACAGAAACTCAGACTCGTTAAATAATAAATCGCTCATGGATTTCAACTTTCATTGCTTTATTTTGCAAATACAGCTATTTTGTAATTGTTTACTAGGTACATAGTCGTTTACAAGTTGGGAAATTAAAATTGGTACACATCAGCAGAAGTGTGCTTGTGGGCATATTATATATATTTGTGATGGGTTTATTTTTAAATAATGACAACATCAAGAGCAAGTTGAGTGTCTGGGATGTCGGAATCTAATATTCAATGTAGGTGTGAAGGTTTTTCAACTAAATCTTAAATACAAGTGTGCCTGTGCTGCTACAACCCTACCTATGGTACTGTTCAATTAGATTTGTACTCCTGGGCATACAGTACAATCAGACTATCACCTTGCAATTCAATAAATGGTCACGAGTCTGTGTCTTCCATTGCTGCTGTATCCGTTCCCTTGTTTAACTTTATAGGAAAGAGACTCCTAGAAGCTACGATCGTGTGAACCAATAATGCACATTGTAATCATAACTATGCATATAAAACGTTACAACCTTTCATCAACCCATTATTGAATGAAGGGGTCTCCATGCCAATAGGTATTATAACTTCACCATACACCGGTCAGTGTGGGTAGTGAAGCGGGGAGCCCGAGACTGATTCATACATCACATGCCACCAACGGATGTTGGCCGTGACAAGGAAATGAGCTCGGGTTACCCCGAGCCAAATGCAGTGTGCGAGCCCATTGCGCCACCGTTCTCTTTAAAAACGGGAGCTTTGCCAAGTTGTTAAAATCTATCACTGCCACAAAATGTCAGGCTTGTTTTTGTAAATGCCTCTACCACCCACTCAACCGCAAGGGAGCCCTTCGCTGACCTATGAGCTGCCTTCACGTGTCGATGGGGAAGCCTGGCATGGTTTCCCAAGCGCCACCAATACTATATGCGCATGGCATAGCAAGCACGTCGGGGAAATTCCCCACCCGTTGGCATCGGGCTCTGCAACTTCGGAGGGCTTTGCCAGGCAAATGAAAGTGAAAGGTCATTATTTATTTGATCATTGCTTCAAGTAAACGTGTCTTTTTCGCAGCGTTTCTGATTTTCAGTCGCGTATCTGGCAATTGACTGGTAATTGACAGCACGGCCCCCCACGCCTGCATCCCTCATCTCGCAGATGTCAAACTTATTCCAGGAAACGTCCCACAGCTAATTGTGACGAATGGAGCATAATCGCGGTGACAGCTGAATCAAGTTGACACGCCACACCGATGGATGCTCTTTTCTGACAACACAACCAACATCTTCACGCTTTTGGTCCCTCAAAGTTGCCCTCTAATGTTGATGACAATTATGCAACCGCGCGCTCGAATTATGTTTCAATTTCCATCTGTCGTAATCAGATGCCCTTTAAAGTGCAACTGTGCCTTATCGATTGAGTTCACCTTATCCTGAATGCGAGGTTTCTCTCTTGTTAACGGCATTCGTTTCATGCCACCACTGAGATTGCTTTTGCTCAATTTGCACATCGTATTTAAACTAATATTTTTGCATTTCTAAAGCGCCCTTCACCCGAGGGTCACAACGCGCTGACAAGCGTTTGTTCTCACGCTGGTTAAAAACCCAGCACAAACTTGATTGCCTTCCAGAGTGAGTTGGTGCCATCAAGGTCACGCGCGCTGCAATGTGGTCATTAGTTGAATGGTGTCCTGGGAATGGACGGTGTCTGCCCAGGCTGTCTCGGGCGCTCGTCATTGATGTTGGTGCTGGACCACGGGTGCCCTTTCTCCTCCCTTACCTGATTTCTTGACCCCACGTGCCCGGGTGTAGGCATACCGATACAATTGCAACCATTCATTCAGCGCGTTATTGCAGCACGAGGGTTTCACCATCACCAACAAAATGAGTATCTTGTATGATAACGGGCTGTTATCTTTAGATCTGTTTAACCGTTCTTCAGCGGGGAGGGGTAAGCAAGTTACAACATCTCGGAGCTCCAAGAGCAATTGAGTGAGTGCAATTAACCCAGGCAGTATGGCTTTGGACTGCAGCAGAAAACCGGAGTACCTGGCGGAAATCTACTCGAGCACGAGGGAGAGAACATGCAAACTCCATACAGGAAAGTACCCCAGCTGGAAATCGAACCGGGACCTTCTTGCTGTGAGAACTAACCGAGAATTGTGTTAAAACGTTACTTTATAAGTGGACGGTTTTTTTGCTATAAACAAAAACGTAAACTATTAACCGATATCATAAAAACAGTATGAAGTGATTCACTATTTATAACCGGCAGAATGGGAGCAGTTAACCACATGTTTTGCACTGAATTGTATAAACCAGACTTCAATTCCCATTTAAACAGAGGGAAAATACCTACTTGTCATATCGAGAACTCTGAAGATTGAGGAGATTCCTCCCATTGACGTGACAATGCTGACGGACTCAACGGGAGTGGAAGATAGCGAAGGAGATTTTCACGGCTCGAGATGTAAGAACAGCGCTCCATAGCTGTTCTTTCGGGACAGCCGTGTCGAGTGTTCCTGCTCTCTCCTTGGAGATAGACGTATCGATGCAGTCTCATTGCGCCCGAGGATGCCCCCAACGTGGGAGGCGAAACGTGGCGATGGAGAGAGGGGAGCGCTCGATACGGCTAGCGCGAAGGCGCACCTTTGGAAAGCAACTATCAGATGTTTATTATTACAGCAGCAAATGCCCGGTGAGCATGCAAACTCTATGTGCGGAATTTCTACGGTAACCAACGCAATCGCAGGGTAACAACAAACTGACAGCATTACATTAACGCAAGGCGGTGGCCCAGTGGGTAGCGCTATCGTCTCACAGCAAGAAGGTCCCGGGTTCGAATCTCGGCTCGGGTGCCTTTCTGTGTGGAGTTTGCATGCTCTCCCCGTGTCCGCGTGGGTTTTCGCCGGGCACTCCGGTTTCCTCCCACAGTGCAAAAAACATGCTACTCCATAGGTTAATTGGCTCGCAGGCTAAATTGCCTACAGTGCTCAGGGATGGACTGGCGTTCCATCGTGGGCATATACCTGCCTTGCGCCCTGTGTCTGCCGGGATAGGCTCCGGCTCATGGCAACCCTGTACAGGACTAAGCGGTTTGTGACAATGAGATTAGATGAGACATTGCGCAAGGATGAAACCCGAACCGTAAAGAGAGGAGGCGGGAACAGCTAAAGAGAGCAATATCCCAGCAGAAGAGTGAAAGTGAGCGATCAGGAAAGCAGGGCACATTGAGCGCGCGCGTGCGTGTGGATATATATATGTATCGTCGGCTCTCAATGCGATAACGAATGGTATTTATTTCCATCACCCAGACGATTATGCCCGGTTGTGCTGGATGGCTGGGATGACTGACAGGAGGCGGCGAGGTGACGTCACGCCGGGGAGTTTCCGATCCGCCGCAGCTGCGTGGACGCGTGCGCGCTGTCGTAGTTCTGCTGTCACTCACACGCGGGCGCCCGCGTCATCGCAATAACGAACGGTACACGTGTGTCAGGTAACTGTCAATACGAAAGTACTTTTCTCTGGCTCTCTCGTCTTCAAACAAGATTGATAACAAGTCATCGATGGCCATCTGTCCGGAGACTGCCTTAGTCATTATCTCATCTCATCTCATTATCTGAAACCTCATCTCATCTCATTATCTGAAACCGCTTAATCCTATACCGGGTCACAGTGAGCCGGAGCCTATCCCGGAAACACAGGGCGTAAGGCAGGAATACACCCGACGACGGGACGCCAGTCCATCACCGGGCATTGCGGGACAATTTTAGTCTGCGAGCCAATCAACCTATCCAGGAGCATGCTTTTGGACTGTGGGAGGAAACCGGAGTACCCGGCGAAAACCCACGCGGACACGGGGAGAGCATGCAAACTCCACACAGAAAGGCACCCGAGCCGAGAGATTCGAACCCGGGACCTTCTTGCTGTGAGGCGTCAGCGCTAACCACTGGGCCACCGCGCCGCCCTAGTCATTATGGGGCCACGTGCAAAATTCGACGACCGATTCAATCGTGGAACCTCCTCCCCCGCCCCCCGCCTTTGGAAATCCAACGTGGAACGAAGTCTTCCCCAACACAGTCTTTCATTCATTCTTTGTCAGTACGAGCTTAATCTCCGCGCAGGTTTGTGCGGGACCGTAGACTATCCAGGCAGACGCAAAGGGTAAGATAGGGCTATACGCATGATGAGATGTCAGTCCATTGCAGGGCACTGGTGGCAGTCTGAGCAGACGTGTACCACGCTGAGGGTTGCTACAGGGAAGCGCCCAGAATCGAAGCCAAAAACAGCCCTCCTGCCATTCGTGAAGACTGCCTCATACGATCTGAGACAATCTGAGACACAATATTTATTGAGCGCTTTTCACCTGAGGGTCACAATGCGCTGCACAAAGCTCCGGCTGCCGCCACGCGGGAAACATGCTAGCGTTATGAATATAACTGAACCAGTCCTGGGCCTCCCCTAGGTAGATTCAGCCACAAATCAGTACCCAGTGCGGTGTGTAAATATGAAGGTCGACACAGCACACGAGAGGGTGGGTGCCGTGTCGACCTTCATCATTGCTCGCTAACGACACTTGACCCTAACAGTCTGTTGAGGCTATGCGGGGCGGGGGGGGTCTTTGTCTTGTAACGGTTCGATGGGGTATCGTAACCTCGGTATGTTCTCTAATCCACTCGTTGCTCTTTGAATGCGTTACACATACCGACTCCTCAGCGTGCCCGCGGCAAATAGAACACCCCCACTGCACGTGGTGGACACGCATAGAGCAGCTCTCTCACAGATCGTCGGCCTTACTTGACCCGCTGCTTGACGTGTTCGAGAGGCGAACTAGGGGGAGCCCATACATACATGTCGATGCAGAATGCGTGCAGAAATAAGGAAATAAATTGACCCTTTTTTCCCACTTGCATACATTTTCCAGCGATTGTCAGTTTATCCCAAAATAGTCTCGAAATTGTTAGCTGAAGCAATACCACTGGAGTTGTCTCTTAAAATTGAAATACTCCACGCGCAAGCATGGTATATACGGAGCAACGGCCGAAATCAAAAGCTGACAAACGTTGGGATGGCATGCTGATCTGGCATGGTCTTTGTTAACAAATTGTCTACAGCGAATGTGGCCAGCAGAGATAGTCGAGCGTCATCAGCTTTTATCTGGGGGTGCAAGTAACTGAAATTTCTCAGCGGAACAGTGGTAACGCAACCCCCCTCCCCACTAATTTGTACCGAATGCTTCAGCCACTTTATTACCGAACCGTTGACCTCTTACTGTGACCCTGTTTACATTTCAAAAGTAGTGACAATCCTGGCGAGGGGAGTATGATGGTTTAAGAAAACCCGTGGCAAAGACATTGTCTCAGATTATGAATTACGGCGCGATCATAGAAGTCAACATTTCCCAGAGCGGCGGCGTTCACTCACACAAGCCGCAGTCAACACCGCTGAATAAGCCCAGGATCTGCTGACACTCAGCAGGTTTACTCCTGTGGGTGTGCATCAAGTGGCGTTTTCCTCTGCAGTAATCTCAGCCATCGAGGCCCAAGCAGTGGAAAAATTCCACACTGGCGAGGTGGCTTACCTCTTACTCACTTTAAGCCAACCGGTGGACTGTTTCTTCCTATGTGCGTGCAGTAAGGCGTGTAACGCAACACCGGTAAAACCTCACGCTTGTAAAACTCATGAAGCCACAGTGGAGTTTTGACATTTCCACGCTTGTTGTTTCAATACGAGCAGACAGCTCACGTGGGCCGAATGAATAAGAGTTATTCAGGACGCTGAGCTGGCACTTTTTTTCATTGCTTCTTTTATGTCCTTCTAAAATGAGTTGCTACTATTTGACTTTCAGTTGAACTGCTCTGATGTTGTTGACATGCCGCTCTCTCCGCAGCTCGGGTTTGTAAAAAAAAAACTCCAAAAATACGTTATTGCTGATTTGCCGTTCTTAGATCGTTCTTGATGTGCCGTTTTCTCCGCAGTTCTGTGCAGCGCTTTGTGACCCTCGGATAAAAACGCTAGAAAAATCAATTATTATTATTATTAGGACTTCCTGGGTTAGAACCCTTGTTTCAGTCACACTGATCAAGCAAGTTTCTTAAGTCCAGTGACGTCATGGGCTCCACAAAAAACTGTAAAATTGGATTATGCGTTTTAAAGAGTTTTACATCAGCTTTCACAAGTAGATGAAACGTTTTGCCTATTAATCGACAAAATCTAAATCGCATGGTATGTTGTGTAGCAAAGTGCATCTCTTGTTGAGGTACAGTTAACAAGGAATAAGAAGCATGTATACGCATAGATTCTGTAATGTTTGGCAACATGTTTTATTTTCAGCACATTAATCCAGCCATAATAACGTTGGCGGGCGACGCGTTGGAATAGGGGGCAGCGCTAGTGCCTGACAGTGAGACTATCCCGGATTCCTTTCCCAGCTCGAGTGCCTTTTGGTGTGGTGTTTGCTTGTCCGACTGGGTTTTCACCTAATACTTCGGTGACTGGGCGGCGCGGTGGCCCAGTGGTTAGCGCTGACGCCTCACAGCAAGAAGGTCCCGGGTTCGAATCTCTCGGCTCGGGTGCCTTTCTGTGTGGAGTTTGCATGCTCTCCCCGTGTCCGCGTGGGTTTTCGCCGGGCACTCCGATTTCCTCCCACAGTCCAAAAGCATGCACCTGGATAGGTTGATTGGCTCGAAGACTAAAATTGTCCCGCAATGCCCGGCGATGGACTGGCGTCCCGTCGTCGGGTGTATTCCTGCCTTACGCCCTGTGTTTCCGGGATAGGCTCCGGCTCACCGTGACCCTATATAGGATTAAGCGGTTTCAGATAATGAGATGAGAGACTTCGGTGACTAACTTGCCTCCGTGCTTTGCAATGGACTGGTGTCCCATCCTGTGTCTACCGAAATAGGCTCCGCTCGCCCACAACACCATACAGGAGTACATGGCTACTGATAATAATGACGACGAGATGAATCCTTTTACTGCTGGAATTTTGTTTCCCAATATTTCGAGCAGCCCTTTCATTAACTCTGTGGGTTTTCTATAGGGTAAATCCCTCATAGTAGCACAACTTTATATTGAAGATATGTTCGCATTATTTATACCCCCATTTTTAAACAGACAAAACGACTGCACTGGTTCTATTCTGTCATTGGGTATAGCAGCAGCAATGCATTGAAGAGCTCCATTCCAATGTTAAGATTTGCTTGCTCTAACGAGATACGCGTTATTTTGGTGTTCCCCCTGCATTGAAATAGCACAGACTACAGTGATTTTACTATATGGTCCATAGCCAGGATTGCACTGTGGCTTGTCTTCAATTTCCCATTCATTAATGGGTAGTACGCATCCGCCTGTTGACAGAACTGATACATGTGTCGCTTTGAACCTCATTTGAAAAGCACGAAAAAAACACATTCAATGCTTCGTGGTGTTGCATTACTCCGAGTAAGGGCAACACAATCAGTGACAAGACAATTTCAGAACTTCTAATTTGGAGGAGCCTATATCTACACTGTACATAAAGCCTGAGACTAAAGGCTGAATTGGGCCCAAACGGTCGTGTTGTCATAATTCATCTGAAAAATTCTCTCCGGAGCAAAAAGAAAAATTACATTGTGTTGTATTCTTGTACTAAGCTGTTGATCCCTTGTATCGCCACATGGCGTGAGTGTATATTGTTAGTCTAAAAAGCTGTCGTAACAAAAAATACTGACTCGTGCCCAACCTGCTCCTTAATCACACACAGCGCACCGATGTGCTCACACACACGGATATGATCACGTTCGGTACTGGAAGTGATGCCCTGATATTTCCTAAGTACAGTTATCTTCATGTGTCCACTACAGTATGCGAGTATTCCCTTGAAACGCCTAATTCATGCAAATAGTGAATATGTAAACAATTGCGTCTCCATTCACCAGTAAACGAGTCTTGTTCAAAATGACTCCGATGTTTTATCACTGACCTTAAGAAATACTCTGGCAATTATTACTTTGCCCATGATCAAGGTGCCATAAAATTACATTAAGGATAGTATTCCTGGGATCGTAACGCACGTAAGTCAAAGGCGGAACTACACTGTTGTAAACAAACGATTGAACTGTGTTCAACAGGTGCAGGTTAACTTTTTTTTTAATGTCGTCCAATCCAGATTATCCCAAGACCATGACAGGTGCAGTTCATGCAAATGGTCAATGCACATAGCTGGAATGAGAATGAGCAGCTTGGAAAACGTGTATCAGACTGTGGTATCGATCTGCCTGCAGGTTCTGACAATACAGTGGTAATGTTAACTGCAATCAAACGGTCTTATGCAACTGTAGAGGTGCAACAATTCAC
>JAZEWT010000004.1:6472712-6492602 GCA_036362905.1 Mordacia mordax
GTGTGTGTGTGTATCATGCTTGGGACTGTGTGTGTGTGTACTCTGCTTGGGACTGTGTGTGTGTGTGTGTACCCCACTTGGCACTGCGTGTGTGTGTGTGTGTACCCCGCTTGGGACTATCGATGGTAATTGAGTAACGCCAAGTCGTTTGCCACCGCTGACCAGGTTGGTGCAGCGCAGGTGCGCACTTATCTGGAGGTTGCAGGACCCGTGTGGACGTGAGATGTTGGTAGTAGATGTGTAAAGCTGTGCGTTGTACGGTTTGCGTTGTGTGTGCGTGCCGAGGGAGAGAGAGGGGTGTCATTAAATGGGCGGTGTGATTGACGACAGTGCCGCAAGGGGTAGTCGTCGAGTGTCAATGTGCCTACAGTACATGTCGTGGAAAGAGCGGTGGCGCAGCGGTTAGCGCGCTGCGCTACAAACCCGGCGAGCCCGAGTTCGAATCCCGCTCACGGTCGCAACATCAGTGACGATTTCCTGCACCGGTCCTGGGCCTCCCCTAGGTCGACTCGGCCTCAAATGAGTACCTGGTGCAGTGTGTCAACATTGCCACTGGGGGAGACAAAGGCGGCCGGGCGTGGTGCTGGTCACCCACCTCCTCATATGTGCCGTGTCGACCTTCACAGTTGCTCGTTAACGGCACTTGACCCTACAGTCTGTTAAGGCTATACGAGGGGGGTGGAATCTATATCTTTGTACAGTGTATGTGTGTGTTGTAAAAAATACATACGGGGTGCGGCGGTGGTGATTGACAGGTCTCACCCCTACCCTGGCGTTAAACTATTTACCTTGCGCTCGGATACAGCGTTTGGCAGGCAGCGTTGATAAGTGCAATATCTCTTGACTGAGCCTCCGACCAACGTGTTGAGCGATTAACAGCAACACGACCTTATGCTGTTCACTCGTTTAAACCTGTTGATAACGGCTGCTGTTGTCTTAGCAAATCCCACTAATGTGCAACTATAGTGGCAGCGTCAGCATTCGCATCGATAATGCCAGTCGTTGGTCAGGATTTGGGTCAGGCTGCGCGTTGGTGGCCAGGGTATCATCATCATAATCACGAGCCATTAATTCACTACTGGGTGAAGGTATCCAGAAGCCTTCACCCATCATCCGTGTGCCAGTCGATTTGAAGTGCAGTCGTCATTACAACAGGCGGCACGGGTGGTTTGTTAAGTGTTGGGAAGCACTGGGTGCCACTGGCCGGTCTCCCCCACGTTGGTCGGAGTGGGGGATCGTGGCTGACACGGGCCTTTGCGCATTGAAATTGATTTTTACTCCCGGTCAGTCACCCACAACGCTGGCACCATCTTAACGGCTCTCGTCCGCACAGCCTGGCTCCGCTTGCACATTCGGTAGCTTCGCCGGAGATTCTCCCAAGTTTTGCAGCTCAAGAATCTGGTCTCCACGGACCACCGGGTGGGCGTTTGCGACCCAGCTGATGGGTCACGACCCACCGGTTATAGAATAGCGGATCCACTGTTGCTGGTCGCCGAGAGCCTTTTTTGTTAGCGAGTGGAGAGTTCCGCTTCCTCGCGATCTCTGGAAGCGCAATCTCTCTGGGAGGACTCGGGGAGCGCAGTGCGACCACGGAGACGGTGCGTGGCTGGGGCTCGGGGGACAAGGCGGAGGCGCCTCACTTCTCTTCCCGTCCTGACTCGGCAGCGGCGGGGGCGGGGGGGGTTCACCTCGTCAAAGTCAGGGGGCCCTGCTTCCCCTTTCGGCGTCCCCCGCATCCCGTAAGCACAGCGGAAGTGCCGACGTTGTTGAAGACTACGAGAAGCCCCTCCGCGATCTCAGTTTTGAAGCTCAGGGCATTCCCGTATGAAACGACAGAGCAGGGAAGGACTCCGCACAATGCCGGCTGACTTCCTCCAAAGAGCTGTTATTTTCTCAGAAGTAACATTTCCGCGTAAAAAGTGCTCTATTAACACTCGGTGGGTAGGTGAGGCTCTTGTGTGTCAACGTGGGGATTGTGTTTGAGGCTCAGCTTCGCTTTTTGTTTGTTCGGCAGCGAGAGAGCGGATTTTTACGCAGTATTTGAATGACCCACAACCTAGTTGCCAACTGAACTGAATGAATGAACAAATGAATGCAGTGGCTTGATAGTTATACCCACAGGGCTCACACTGTTTCTTAACGTTCATTCAATTCCAGCCCGAACACATTTTGATTTTAACAAAATGTGTGGCTCGCTCTTCAAGCAAGCGGTCAGGCCGATAAGGTGAATAATAGGGTGCAGACAGATTCATTTGTGCGGGTACAGAATGTAATTGGCACAGCGTGAGAGACACCGACGGCTACCTGGAACACATATTTCCGAGAAAGAAACCCATCTCAAGTTCCTCTTGAAACCTTGTTTGTACGGCGTGGGCGGGGGGGGGCGGCCCGGGCGGCGCCCACGCCGCGACCTCACACGCCCCGGGCAGGCACTGTGGGGGCCCTCTGACGTCGCGCTTCGCAGGATCTCCGGGAAGCCCAGCGTGACGATGAGGAAATGAGACGCTGGATTTTCCTGCAGCCTTCTTACACGCGCCGTACTGCTGCTACGATACAGGGAGGCCTTAAGTGGCTGTAATAAAACGTCTGGCCTGCATTGTGAGCTCGCAATATATCTCCCCAGTGGCGCCTTCTTCTTTTTTTTGCCGAGCATCTGCCTGGTTAATAATAATAATAATTGCATTTATAGAGCGCTTTTCACCCGAGGGTCACAAAGCGCTGCACAGAGCTGTGGAGAGAACGGCGCGTGAACAAACAACGAGAGAGAAGCAGGAAGCTCGTGTTCAAATCCCTGGGGTCGACCAACTCACCCCATCAGCATTGTGAACGGTCAGCGGTGATTGACCCACGTAAGAATGTCATCTACCTTTAAAATGTTCATAAAGACCACGTGTTGTTGCACTGTTGCAGTATAATCCCCACGTCGCTTCCAGCCAGTGCTGATTTTGGGGCCCGTGGAATGCAGGAAATGAGCATTAAAATGTATGCGATGTGCGTGGGAAAGGGGTAGCGGCAGGATTTCCTGGGTGAGAGGATTTGTTCGCCTGGTTTCCTGTGGTATGAGTTAGTGGTTTTTGGAACAGCAGTATTTTCTAGTGCATTTATTCACGGGATATAATATAACAAATACTGATATGAGTGACTGACACAATGAAACAAAAAACTAGTGTTTGTCCATGTTCACATCTTCAATATGTCAGAATTGAAAAAAAATGCCTTCCCACCACGGGTGGATAACTTGGTACATGTTGGTCATGTACCGAATGTTGCCTTACCGCAGTTTGGCGGGGGCGGGTCTTAGCATCCGATAAGAGACATGAGCTACGTATTGCCCCCACTGCTTGTGATGAGCGATACTATACCACAACATCTGTTCCATTGCGGAACGTCCATAAAATAAAGCCTAACAGCTTATTGGGCCCTTCTTGCTGAAATGTATCAATTCATTGGTCATTGTCATCATAAATATATCGGGATAATAAAACTGTGCGATGGTTTGGCGTCTTCTGACCACGTGGCTGCTTCTTTATCCCTCTTTGCGGTTTCCTGCAGTACTTTAGGGGCTCTGGGTTAAAGGCAGTATATAATAATAGTAATTATTGCATTCATGGAGCGCTTTTCACCCGAAGGTCACAAAGCGCTGCACAGAGCTGCAGAGAGAACGGCACGTCAACAACAACGACATTAGAACGGAAAAATCTGCAACAATAGCGTTTATATATAAAAACGTAGTTGCAGGACAACGTGTAAAATATGATCTGACTTTCAACTAAAAATAAATGTAATACATTTATAAAATATATCTTCTTCACCTGGGTCGTTGTATGCCTTGTGATAAATAACGGACTGGATGAGCTGCGAGCCTGTGCTGGCCATGCACGAATAGCCCCGAATCGCCCGGCAGCCTCACCACTCTCACGTCGATTAGATTGCCCGCGGACGTGAGACTGTAGAGATTTGCATCCTGATCTACCAGGGTGCATGACCTCGGTGTGATCCAGCAACCCCCGTATCAAAGTCGCTGGCTGAATACTTTATCGCGTGAAATGCAAATAACGTGCAACATATTAATGCTGTGCATATCAAATACTGTGGTGTAATGTGCAATGCGTATGGAATGTCGTATGCTCGCACTGAATCTCTATAACGGTACGGAACATTAGTAACCGCCCACATTGTTTAGACAACACGTCGATGGTGCCTGCCTCTCGTCCCCACTGCTCCGGTGGCAGTAATGTCGCGGGTTGACCCAGACTCATGGCTCTTTGCGCTGCCTATGGGGCGTACGCTTTAACTCCGTGCCACTCGACAATAACAGTAAAGTTTTTATTTCGGTAGCGCGCCGTTCACGACAAAGCGTCCCAGGGCACTTGGTGCGCAGTGAGCAACAGCTCGCGAACCGCCTCGAGCGATGACATGTGGCTCGCAAACCACGCCGAGCCAGTGCGAGGTCACTCCACGGCGGTTTCCCAGCAGAAGGATCCTCGAATCTCACCTCATCCGCCCAAACTCGAGACGCGGTAGCCTCACGGTTGGTGGAGTTAATTAAAGTGCGGCGGCAGCTGGTGAGCCTCAATTGAGCGATGCACAGAGCCTTTTTGTCAATCTACTGCTGGATGCCCCCCCCTCCCCATTCCGTGCAGGTCGCTGGGGTTATTCGGCCATACTTCACCGCACTGGTCATTGCGGGTTGGTGAAGGCGGGGGGTGTGCATGTGGGAGCAGAGCACAGTAATGATTATTCAGCTGCGAGTGTGTTGACCCGGGCGGCGCGGTGGCCCAGTGGTTAGCGCTGTCGCCTCACAGCAAGAAGGTCCCAGGTTCGAATCTCGGCTCGGGTGCCTTTCTGTGTGGAGTTTGCATTCTCTCCCCGTGTCCGCGTGGGTTTTCACCGAGTACTCCGGTTTTCTCCCACAGTCCAAAAAGCATGCTCCTGGATAGGTTGATTGGCTCGCAGACTAAAATTGTCCCGCAATGCCCGGTGATGGACTGGCGCCCCGTCGTCGGGTATATTCCTGCCTTACGCCCTGTGTTTCCGGGATAGGCTCCGGCTCACCGTGACCCTATATAGGATTAAGTGGTTTCAGATAATGAGATGAGATGAGACAAACATAAACAGGACACTAAAATGAAGACGACAAATGATTCTTCTATTGAGTCAATTCGTGACGATTGAGTTAACCGCCCAGGGGGGTGCATTGTGAAGCTTGCAGAGTGAAGGTATAAGCCTCATCGAGGAAGCCAGGCTCGCTTTAACCCACAACCAAAAATCTTATATATTTTGCGCCACGGCAAACGAAGTTTCTAAATCTGACATCTGAGCAAAGCCCCCGCCGGTACACACGTCATCCAGGGAGGGGTCGTCGTCGTTTCGCTCGCGCTGATGGTGGCCGTGCCGCTATCCTCTCTCCGCGTGTCCCAGATCCATCCCTGCTCATCGTGGAGGAGCCCAAGCAGCGAGGCATGCGCTTCCGCTACCAGTGCGAGGGCCGCGCCACGGGCAGCATCCTGGGTGAGCACAGCGACGCCAACAACAAGACCTACCCCACCGTGCAGGTGATTTACACCGCTGCCCGCGCCCGCCTATCATCGTCCGCATTACCTCTCTTAAGGACAATAATAATATCATGCGCCGCGCAAATCCCATGTCTGGGCATGGACAAGACATGGATATGGAGGTGTGATAGCACCGCTGTAAGACGGACACTTGGCTCCTACCCACCAGACACTGCTGCCTATGTATCATGATGGTATCGGCCAATTAATTAATATGGGGTTTTTTTGGTTGTGGGAGGAAACCAGAGAACCTGGAGGAAACCCATACAGAACAGGGGGAGAACGCACACACTCTTTACAGAAAGGTGTCCGAGGTGGGAATCAAACCACATCGGGAAGAACTTTCTCTCTCTGGGATGCAGATGTTACCACTGCGCTGATCTGGTCTCCAAAGACTCTATGGATGAACGCCCTTTCTGAATAAAAACGACGCGACGATGCAGCACAATGCTTGCTTCATAGAGGCCGATACTGTCACTGAATAGTTCGAATGTCACAGCTTAAGAGAGTCATGGGTGGCCCTGAGCCCGTGAAAGAAAGCACGAGCCCACCTGACATGCAATCACGTGTGCTGTCGAGAGTGAATACATGCGGAATGGAAATTATCTTTCCCTCGTGCCTTAAAGTATAAAAACTGATAAAGAATCCGTCCTGGGTAAACGCACAGGAGTGCTCTTGTTAATGCATCGTCGGTGTAAATGCAGCGATGGCACAGCACTTAGCGCACTGCGTTATGAACGCAGACACGTGAGCTTGATTTGCAGCCACGGCTTACATCAGCGGGAAGTGATGTCTAGAAGCAGTCCCGACGCCCTCCCCCGCCCTGTCACCTGACTGACACGGCGTGGGCAGCTTTTTATTCCTGCACTGGACTGACAAAGAGCTGTTAAACAACGATATTACAGCGGTGAGCCAATCGCATTATCAGTGCTCGGAGTAACCGTCATCGCTGCCTGCAACATCACCCGTGCATTATTTGCTGTGTATTCTGAATGGCAATGACAATTACCCATTTGATTGGTGGCAACCAATGAGTTGCCCAAGTCGATCACTGGGCGCCGGTCCCGACACCCGTGCACAGCGCCAGAGGTGGGTGTGTGGCTCTGAAAAAGCCCGTGGTTGCCCCTTGGTCAACTCGGTTGCTGGATGAAAGCCTTGTTTCCCTGCGCTGCTCGCGGGGGAAAAGCCTCGTGTGGTGCAAAGTTTGGAGAGGAAATGCGCGGCGCGGTGGCTGCCGGCTGCGCGCGCGGCTTAAACCACCCGCGTCACGATTCTGGCACCGGCCGTGATTGATCGATCATCATCATTGTGAGATCTATGGGGGCTCTCAATTACACAGAGGGGCTTTTTACATAGACCATTAAGAAGAGTTTCTTATCTGTGGAATGGCACTCAATTCCTACATTATGCTGGGTCTAGTAAAAACAAAGGCATCTATGTATATAGACACATGTGCAAGTGTATAAAGCTGTGTGTGTGTGTATATAAAAACTGTGCTTGTGTTCTTTACGTGTCACGCATGCATACACCCGTGTTCATTTCAGATGTTGTGTAAATCCAATTTGAAATGCTCCGTGTATTTAATGTCATCTTTCAGGGCCATTCTCTGAAAAAATATAAACATTCCTTTTTTAGTTCTTTGTCTCATGAAGAGGTACCAATAACACAATTGTAATATTATTGTCTTAAATAAATAGAGGTGGCCAACTGGCCTGCAGTGAAACACTGAGCCAGCGTAATGAACAGGCTGGGTTCATATCCAGGTTTTGGCATCCTGTGATTGAACCGTGTTCTCGAATGTCGTGACTTAATGGTCTCAGCTCAGTTACGAATGACAAACAAAACATCATCATATTAATTTTACCCTTTATAATTTGGCATTTCAGCTCTCAAAAATACAGATGTTGTGATAGACATGTGACTGATGCTGTTTATAGGGCGGATATGACGCGTGCCCCTTGTATGGATGGAAATGACTATGAAGGCGCTTTATCAGTAGTTCTGTGACACCTTCCATGGCTGCTCTCAAAGTGATGGCCTGCTGTCGCAGCATATTCCAAATGTACATTATTCTCGTCACCGCCATGCGGCATCAGTCGCACGTTTGGAGCATTAACTGGGGGTTGTGGAGGTGGGGATCGAGCGAACAAACAGGTGGACTGTACGCGCTCACGCGCAGCCTCCGCCCGCTTTTCGCGACGTTTACGCGGCGCAGGTGCAGAACCACAACGGGCGCGTCCTCCTGCGCGTGTCGCTGGTCACCAAGACGCAGCCGTACCGGCCGCACCCGCACGCGCTCGTCGGCGCCGACTGCAACGACGGCGTCTTCCAAACGATCCTCGAGCCGCCCGACCTTCGCATTCAGTGAGAACTCGCAGTGCCGTGGCGCGTTCGAAACCGAACACAGTCCATCCCACCGCTCGCCAATTGCCTCCCATCATGACCCATCAAAGTCTACTACAGATATTGCAATGGCACTGATTACCAACCAATGGCATGGTTTTATCATCTATAAAATATGTCTCTTACCCCAGTTTTAGTCTGTACAACACTTTGTGACTTTCTGGTGAAAGTCGCTTTATCAATATCATTTATTATTTAACTAGTCGAAAAGGTTTTTACCATTTCTAGCAATTATACAGGTGCTAAGATCTTAAAACACCAAAATAGACACCTTTCACA
Organism: Mordacia mordax; assembly: GCA_036362905.1. Classification (NCBI taxonomy): domain Eukaryota; kingdom Metazoa; phylum Chordata; class Hyperoartia; order Petromyzontiformes; family Petromyzontidae; genus Mordacia; species Mordacia mordax. Next base: position 6,480,950 of record JAZEWT010000004.1, read on the forward strand.
AAGTGTCTAGTTTACAAAAGTCATGCCTTTTCTACTCGTTACATATGTCCACTGCTTAATCATTTATTATTATTACAGTCATCACAGCCCGTCGTGACCCATTGCCACTCATCATGACTCATCATGGTCATCAAGTGCTATCATGACTGACCTACCACAACTCATCATTGCCCTTCCCGGGAACAAACTACCCATGTTCTCAGGAGCCATCATGGCCCACGCAGTCGCGGGTACACACACACACACAGACGCATAGCGGATGCAAGGACAGGCAGCATGGGGGGGAAGATTAGAGGATGCAGGCTCTCTGATTTATGTTGGCAAAAAACAGTGGTTTCCGCTCGTGGCGATGCACACCTGTAATGCAAGGCTTTCTATTCGTTGTTATTGCACCTTGCCAAGTTCATTCCGTTTTGCAATGATTTTGTTTTACCATGCGGAATCTCAAAAACACAGGATATTCTCAAATGCCAAAATGACTGTATTGTGAGACCTAAACGTCTAATGAACTGCTGTGAGATAGCAAGGAATCAAATGGCAGTATAGGAAGTAGATTTCTGCAATGGATGTGAACAGTCTTTAGTATTGTCACCGTGTACTTTTGTAACTTCTTTAGCTACTCTAATTTTCTCCCAGCTTGTCAAATACAATATTTTTGCCATTTAGCACTGACTCAAAGCTTATCACATGCTAGCAGAAGCTTCAAAGAGCAAATATGGGAAACTGCTATTTAATTGCACCGAGTCTTAATTTCCTATAAGTGCTTCTCTGTTTAAAATTCTAGGTATTGCTTTTTTCTTTAAGACAATTTGCACCGGAAGACAAGACGATGAGGACGGTTCATTTCCCCACACTTCCTTCACCTTTGACGATTCACACTGTTTCAGCGAAATAGGACACTGTTGCTGGGAAAGACCTAATGGTGAAACAACTTTGACATTCTTGCTCCTTTCTCTGATGATGGTGCCTGCCATGGCTTTTGGTGAATGTGCCCTGCCAGGCCGACCAGCGCAGCGCCCGATTTGTGTTCAGGGCGAGGGTGTCTCGTGATCAAACACTGCGGCTCTTGTTGGGGGTTGTGCAGCAGCAGCAATAGCAGCTCAAGAGAGCCCAGCGCAAACGGGTTTTTTTTACTGAACACGCAGAAATACGAGCTGTCCGTGATGGTTTGCCCTTGTGCAGCTATGCATGAAAGTGGTTTCAATAACGAATCTTTGATGTCTCCACTCTGCTAACCGTCAATATCTTTGATGTGGCTATCTCGCAATACTCCTATTTGTAGATAAACTGTACATGTGTGTTACATAACATTAGCATAGACATCACCATTATGTGACATGCTAGGCCACATAACGACACGAGCCATTTCACCGATCAAGAAGTTTTATTATAAGATTAATATCTTCACCTTACATAACATCTCATGCTATGGCATTTTGTAACACATTGCATAAGCGAGAGACAACGTGAGCGAAGCAGAGGAGATGGGATGGGTGACGGGCATGGTCACGCGGGAGAGGGGAGACCTGTACCGCATCGCGTGCGGCAGGGTGGCACAGCAGTAACAGCTGCGATTCCTCGATGCCCGTCGCAGTTTGACTCCTGCCTTGGGTACCTTTCTGTGTGAGGTTTGTGTGTTTCCCCCTCTGATCTGCGTGGGTTTCCTTGGGGTTCTCCAGTTTCCTGCCATAGAGAAAAACATACATTAATTAATTGGCTGATAACATCATAATATATAGGATGTAGTCTCTGACAAACGTTGGCGCCGGCTGACTGCATAATTGCCTTCCCTCCATATATCTGCAGTTTTCTCGCTATGCCTCCGTATCTTTGTCGTGTCCATGACCAGAAATGGGAGTTTGTGCGTGTTACAAACTTTGCTAACGTTATTTTATTTTTGGCCTGAATTCAGATGTTAGGAATGGCTGAGAGCTTTCCGGCCAGGACTAATTGAGCAACGTACTGTCACTTGCGTACTGTATGAATTTTTTTTTTTAAGCCTGAAATATTCCCCAAAATCTAACGTTTTAAAAGTTAAAACCAAAACAAAACTCTGAAATCTTTAAAATGTGCCCTCTTTCCACGTGGACGCAGCACTAGACGGTCGGCACAAACGTTGAATGCTCGTGATGGAGCCTACCACTTGTTGAGCTCTCTCAGGAGAGCAATTGTGTCCTTGAAAATCTTACTTAGGGCGGCGCGGTGGCGCAGTGGTTAGCGCTGACGCCTCACAGCAAGAAGGTCCCGGGTTCGAGTCTCTCGGCTCCGGTGCCTTTCTGTGTGGAGTTTGCATGCTCTCCCCGTGTCCGCGTGGGTTTTCGCCGAGTACTCCGGTTTCCTCCCACAGTCCAAAAGCATGCTCCTGGATAGGTTGATTGGCTCGGAGACTAAAATTGTCCCGCAATGCCCGGCGATGGACCGGCGTCCCGTCGTCGGGTGTATTCCTGCCTTACGCCCTGTGTTTCCGGGATAGGCTCCGGCTTCACCGTGACCCTATATAGAATTAAGCGGTTTCAGATAATGAGATGAGATGAGAAAATCTTACTTAACAAATTTAGTTTCTCGTGAAACGGTCTCCATGGGGGGCTCGTTTCTCGTGTTAGCATTGCTTACAGTACCCAGATTGCAGGTATAATCGTGCTTTGTGTAGCTGCCTTGCTGGTAATGACCTCTTATCTGTACCAGAAAAAAATCACACGACTGTCAAGTTCAACTTGCAGCACCGGTGCACTTATCAGCCATTGCTTTAGACCACTTTGCAGCTAGTGGCTAACTCTGTAGTGAGTCGGTAGGTGAACGATGGTGGCATAAGTTGTGGGTGGACATCCACTCTTTCCTGGGAGAACAAGCAAGGTGACGTGCCCTCTCAACGGCGAGGGTTCGCTGCCTGAATCACGCGTGCACTCCATGCAACCACAGCATTACCGCGGTTATTGAAGCGCTGCTTATCTGGTCATCGCTGTTATTACTGTCACAGCATCTCATGGGGAATGTCCACAGATTAAAGTAAACTCTTTGAGTGAGGAGGGCGTGTTTACAGAAATAACAAACTTGCTGCTGCGTAACCAACGGTGTAAATACGCGCAAGCAGTCTGTGGCACTTTGTTTGAAGAAATGCTTTTAGCAAAAAAATCGTCCTCGCTGCCCAACGCCACCTCGAACTGCTGGAGACCGGACACTTCGCTGGGCGTAATGACCAGAGTAAAGTGGTAGAAGAGCAGGATCAAGGCCACAAATGGATCGCGAGACAGAGCAACCGGATCCTCGGCTCGATTAAACGACGAAAGGACCGTTGTGATGAGCGGTTGCCCGTTCCAGCACCCGTATATATAGAGGGGTCATGGTGGAGGGGGGAGGGGATAAAATTCAACCATCCGAGTAGATGAAAGCTGCGGTAACGCCACTGTTTGCGTTTTATTTTTGCAGTACGTGACGTCGTTATCTCTGCGATCTGCCGCGGCGTGTGTTCAGCCGCAGCGTTGCGTATGTCTCGGTTCCCGCGCCTGGCGCCATGCTCTGACGGGGCCTATGCTCACACATCTGCACATACGTTGTGACGCCAGATTCCAAAACCTGGGCATCCAATGCGCCAAGCGGAAAGACATCATGAGCGCCATCCGGATAAGGGTCACCAAACAAAAGATCGACCCTTACAACGGTGAGTCCATATTGCTCCACCGATACCACGATCGCTAGTGGAGCAATCGCGACGCGATGCATGTGACGTTAGTAATTTTCCCCAACGGTTAATTATAGAGTGGCACAGTTAGAGTGGTGGTGAGCAACGCTGCTACCTCACGGCAACGAGATCTCAGGTTCAGTTACCTGGCCCGGGTGCTTTTCTGTGTGGAATTTGCATGTTCTCCCCGTGTCCGTATGCATTTTTACTGGTGACTGTGGTTTCCAGCCACGCAAAAAAGACATGCTTGCCCAGGTTAATTGTCCTGAAAATAAATGCCAATGATTAAAAAGCGCTAAATAGCTCAATGGTTCCTTCCAACTTGAATAAAAAACTGAATGACTGAATGCATTGATGTAGAATTAATTAAATGACAGTTCTGTAATTGCATTCTGATGTGTACTTTGTCAAAATTGTCTTGAATTGAATTTATTTGGGGTTTCATGTCTAAACCTTCAAGAAATCCCAGTAGGTTATAAATTGTATGTATGTCGTAGCTCAGTTGCGTATTTTATGGTACGATATTGCTCATATCTAGCCTTTTCAGAGTAGAGATCAGACTTGACCGTTTGCCGAGTAGTAATACATTAGAGTGGTATATATTTCTGCTTTTTGAAAAAAAAATACTGATGGCATCAAGCATAACCACAGGCATAATATCCTGGTAAAATACCAAACCAATCCAGGGTTGGCGTTTCATACTGGAGTCTGGCCGAGTGACACCGCCATGTGCTCTGAAAGTTGATTTTCCGAGTGTGTCTGTCGATTTGTAAATCTCAATCAACTTGACCTTAAGAGAAACACATGCTACAGCTGGGAACTCTGCAGCCATCTTCACTTCTCCAATGTAAAAGCAGCAATTCCGAACGATCCAACGTGTGCACCTGTAACCTTCTTTGTACCGCCTGTACCATCATCAGTGGGCGCACTGGCTTTTGACACGGAGGGCCTGGACCTCAACGCCGTGCGGTTCTGCTTCGAGGCCTTACTCGTCGACTCGCACGGCTCCGTCATGAAAACGCTTCCGCCCGTCGTCTCCAACCCGATCTACGACAAGAGTGAGACACTCACGGACGCATCTCCTCTTCGTCCGGTCGTTCCCGTGGCCGAACAGAAGCCAGTCTTCATAACCGTTGAAGTTTTCACTTAAGCGCGACGGTTACAGCTTCATCTTTGCTCCGTTACCTTTCACGTTGTGGTTATCGTCTGTGATGTGGAAGGCACCTGTGCTGTTATGCCCAGCGGTTAGTGGTCGTATCGTTCTTTTAGTGTAATATCTCATCTCATCTCATTGTCTGAAACTGCTTAGTCCTTTACAGGGTCACGGTGAAGCCGGAGCCTATCCCGGCAGACACAGGGCGCAAGGCAAGGATATACCGACGATGGGACGCCAGTCCATCGCCGGGCACTGCGGGGCAATTTAGCCTGCGAGCCAATTTACCTATGTAGCAGCATGCTTTTTGGACTGTGGGAGGAAACCGGAGTGCCCGGCGAAAACCCACGCGGACACGGGGAGAGCATGCAAACTCCACACAGAAAGGCACCCGAGCCGAGAGATTCGAACCCGGGACCTTCTTGCTGTGAGGCGACAGCGCTAACCACTGGGCCACCACGCCGCCCTTAGTGTAATAATTTTCCGTCAAATCAGCAACCGAACAAAGATCATACTCCTCTCCATTTGCATCTCAGAGCCACTGGTGAAAATTCCACATTCAAACGCTTGTTGTATAACAGAAACCCTGCATCCAAAGCTTGCATTCTCACTGGATATTTTCTGCTGTAATATTCAGCATCCATATATCTCATGGCAAGGCGATTGCGTATACAGGACAACCACTGTCACGATCAATTATATCTATGGACCATTGCGCACTTTAGCAATTGTAATATTACTGCTTTACAAACTTAATCAACCCTCAGATAGGTTAGGGGAAGCATTTAAAACAAATTTTAAATCGTTGTTTGGTCAATAACAACATAATAAAAAGGATGCAGTATCTGGCAAATGTTGGCGCTGGCCTACTGCGTGGCTGCCTTCCGACTACTTCTCTGCGGTTTCCTCGCACCTTCATATACATGTCTTGTCCATGACCAGGTGTAGAATTTGCGCACTGTACAGATTGTTTCGTCATTATTCCTTTAATCACTTTAATAATGGGAAATTATTGAAACCCAGTGCACCTCACACTATATATAAGCGCTGCGCAATTATAATAAGTTGGCCACTTGTTAAGACCGGATTCTCGATAATTGTGGCCAAAAATGAATACGCGCGTTTCTGTGCCGCGATGTCCGATTACGGAGAAAAAAGCGAAATTACAAACCTAGAAGTGCCCACGCTCAGCGACCTTTACCGACGTCGAGGATGGCAGCAGAGAGAAAAACTCGCGCCCGTGGGCGTTATCGGCAATCACGGCATCATCCACCTGCCACTGTGCCGGCACCCCCGGTTTCCCGTGGTGTACGGCACACGCGTGCCGCGGGCGCTGTTATTCTTGTAGAGTGCAGTCTGTTATTGCTGCGCGTGCGAGCGCCTGTGAGTACGCCGGAGCGCAGAGAGGAGGGCCAGGGCGCAGGTGCACCTGCCGTTCGCATCCCGCACGGAAATATCCCTCCCCGGATTTGCTACCGTGCGATCTGATAAGTTTGGCGGCGCTAAGGCCCCATTTAGTCACTTACTGGAATTCCGCCGTGTGGTTATCTGGGCGTACAAATAACATTTCTGACGGTGGCGAGACTGACGACAATTACAGCGTGGGGACAAAGGGGAGGCATATCGCTGTATGCGTCTGCACGTGCCTTGTCATCACTGTCAAGGATTTTATAGTAAATGAGACATGGGCGACGTGCCACGATTGTGTATAAAGCCTGTAAGGAATTGTTTTGGTTTGGAATTTAGGCTTCTATAACACCATAGTGGGCGGCACGGTGGCCCAGTCGGTAGCGCTGTCGCCTCACAGCAAAAAGGTCCCCGGTTCGAATCTCGGTTCGGATGCCTTTCTGTGTGGAGTTTGCATGTTCTGCCCATGTCCGCGTGGGTTTTTTGCCGGGCACTCCGGTTTCCTCCCACAGTCCAAAAACATACTGCTGCATAGGTTAATTGGCTTGCAGACTAAATTACCCTCAGTGCCCGGTGATGGACTGGCGTCCCATCGTGGGTATATCCCTGCATTGCGCCCTGTGTCTGCCAGGATAAGTTCCGGCTCACCGCGACCCTGTACAGGATTAAGCGCTTTCTGACAATGAGATGAGATGGGATAACACTTAGTCGGGTTTTTTTAAAGCTGTAACGTTAATTTATTAGATGTTCACATCGCACAGCACAAGCTGATAATACATCATAAACACCACCTTTGGTCAGTGCTGGCACATATAAAGGGCAGTAGTGTTTTCATGCTCGTTTTCGTGTGACAGCGATGTGTTCTGGCAGTGAGTCACTGCTCGCAGTATGTTAGTGCGTTCAAATAGATACAATTTGAATTCATGAAACAACTAAATGCTAAAACAGTGCAAAACGTAGCTCTGCATGTAGAGCAGCGGTGACGGAACAGTCAACTTAATAACAGACCGCATCTGTTATTCAGACATGATTAGTGCCGACAAAGTGTTTAGAATGACTGATAAATATAGGTTGGGCGGTTACAAAGTGTTAGGCCTCATGCGACTTCAGTTCCTCGAGTCAATTACCGTACGTTTCCATCCCTGATCTGAATTATGGGTAGAATTCTACAGGCCAGACGTGGAGTCGAGGTCACAATAGGGCAGTGATGAAAATAAAACGATTTATAGAGCGACACAGATGCGCAGCCAGAGACGTTAGCTGCTGGTCAGTGCTAGCTTGGCGCTGCTCCCGCTGCCTGTAAACTGACGCGACGCGGGCATGTCGACCTGCTGCGCGGCATCTGCGTGCAGAAGGGTGCAACACGTCGGAGCTCAAGATCATCCGTCTGAACCAGCACTCGGGCAGTGCAGCGGGCGGAGACGAGCGCTACATCCTGTGCGACAAGGTACAAAAAGGTGAGATCCTCGCCGCACACTTGCACGCTCGCTGGAGCAAGCCAGCCTGCAAAGCTGCTCTTTGACTCGGCCAGATGAAACGCATTCCACAAAATGCTTATATCACATAGAGTCGGGCGATCGCAAGTGTGAACTTCACTGCATGACGTGTGTGTTCGTAGAAATGCTGCCAATAACGTGTATTTCTTTACGCTCAAAAAACGTTTGCCGCAGTTTTCTGGTGAAACCTTATCTTGATTGAATCGCGACTGAGTGGCCTACAGCAATGCCAGGTTTAAGCTCGCATACTAAATATTGAGCAGTAATAATAAACACCTCGAATCCTACAGATGCTTCGCACGCATCTACAATGTACAGATGATTACAAGAGTTATGATTGACAGCCCCTTTGTCAAACGCAATGCTGGATGAAGGCCTATCCGCGCCATGGCAAGCGGTGGGGTTTGTCTGACCATACTGCATCGTGCTGGTCAATGCGGGTTGGCCAAGGGAAGTGGGTCTCAGAACCGGTTCAGATATCAGCAAGTAACATCTTAACCGGTCCCAGCCCAGCACCTCGACCAAGCCATGCTTATCGATACGTGTGTGGAGGTACGGTCAAGCAACCCCCACAATTGACACAGGCATGGAGAAGCTGTCATCCAGCAGTGGGGATAACAAGGATACAATTTAAACGAAATTCTAGTTCGTCTAATCCAATTGTGCATCCCTCATATCTTTCCACTCCCTGTGCGTGCGCTCCGTTGTGTACGGTACGTGTGCGGTACGCGTGTGCGTACGGTTTCTGCGTGGGGTGTGTGTGTGTGTGTGTACGCGCGTGTTGCCGGGTCCCTCCGTGTGACAGAGGACATTGCGGTACGTTTCTTCGACGGGGACGCGTGGGAGGCGCAGGGCGTGTTCTCGCAGACCGACGTACACCGACAAGTGGCCATAGTGTTCCGCACACCGCCGTACCGCGACGTGGACACGGCCGAGCCCGTGAGCGTGCGCTTGCAGCTGCTGCGGCCCTCAGATGGCGAGACCAGCGAGCCCCTCGAGTTCCAGTACACCCCCGTCGACACCGGTAAGGGGGGGAGGGGGGCTGGAGGGTGGCTAAAGTGGGTGGTGGGGGTGGGGGGGTCTGGCACTGATGAATGCCACAATAAAAGGCCTAATGCAGGCTTCTGCCAACTTCACTCTTAACGGCCGGCCACTGTCGTTAAGCTACCGTTGCCGTAAACTCACCCGGTGATTGTCGGTTGGCGCAGAATTGCACCGTGGGAGTAGTGATGAGCGGCGTTTGGAAAAAATGCTGTGGCTGACCACGATTTCACAATGGAGCCTGAGAAATACACACACATTGCTCTGAACTGTGAATACTTTATCCAGAGAAAATGGAAAATTCCCAGTCATATGTCAAGAATCCCAGCTCATCTGCGCAGATTTTCCACCCACTAGTCCACACGGGCTGAAAATCTAATTTAATTTAGTCTGTAGCCCAAATTCTAGATGATATAATAATGTTGGTCTCGCTGGTTCTGAGTTTCTAGAGCTGCCGACATGGCACAGAAGTCGGGGCTGGAGGGGGGGTGAGGGGGGAAGGAAGGGGGGAGGGGTGACGGGGGAAGGAGGGTGGGGGTGTGGAGGGGGAGGGGGGGAGGCCCGGCCACCATGCTCCCTGCTGGCGGCTGTTGCCCACACCTCGTTGGTGTGCCAGCTTTCGAGCGGATGTCAAAGCGGAAAGGATAACGCATGCGAGGAGATCGATGTGAAAACAATTCGGCATTCTTTTCACGTCAATAAAAGGGGAAGTGATCTTCATGAGGAAATCAAAGGGTGTATAAATGGTTCTGCTAATGCCAGCAAATTTCATTATCTCTCAAAGCTGTAAATACCGTTGCTGATTCTCTAAAATAAACTTGCTGCACACGCAAGTGCACAAGTTTTGCAGAAATGCGATCTGATTGTGCCTCACAGGAATCATTGTTCTGTGTGGTGAGAGCTGCTGTATCTCGCAACATTAATTTTGAAACACTGCTGACCACTATATACCCATACTCTTACAAACGTGTGTTGTACTTTTAATTTAGTTGGGATTTTTTGTTGCACCTCCAATTTGTTGAAGTAAATCGGACGTCAGACACTAAGCATCTCAATGTCAAATTGCAGATCCTCACCACCTGCAGCAGAAGCGCAAGAAGAAGCAGTCTGCGTTCCAGAGCTGTGCCGCAGAGGCTTCCAACGGGACCTGGTGTGAGCAGAACGGTGAGATCCAGTGACGCCAGGACGGAGAGGGATCGGCGACAGATTGCGCGATCAAATAAACTTTACTCTTAACCTGTATTGGAGGCCATGGGTTGCTGTTACACTGCCGGACCAAAATACCACAGCGCGTGGAAACTTTTGTTAAATGCTCTCGTAAAAATTTGATTGTAATCTCGTGTTACCTAAAATCACCTCCGTTTGCTCTCAAATTCAGGAGATGCAGCGACGGTCTCGTGCAGTGAGACAAGACGCCGACTCAAAGAAAAACTCCAGCAGCACAAAGGTGCGTTAACAAACACGCTTAGTTGATCGATGTACCATGCGGTACACAGATTTCGGAACGGGTTTTTCTAGCACATCCCTAACGTCTATTTAAAAATAAGAAAAACATTCAAACAACGTTCTCTTCTCCTGCAGAGCCACGGAAACCAGCGGAGCCCGCAGCCTCACCGCCTACGCTGGTGAAGCCGGAAGCCATTCCCGCGTACGCACCCTACTTCTACCCGACAGCGCCAACGGGCTACGGCATGGCGCCCGGCACCTACTGCCTGGTTAACGAGTCCGAGCCACCACTCCCCGCGTCCACCTACCACGGTAGCCTGTCCCTCTTCGGGCTGGACGCCATGCAAGGAGGAGTTCCCGACGGCTGCGGCGGGAACGGTGGCAACAGCGGCGAGGGAGTCAACATCCTGGACCGGGCGCTCACGGCCATCGACGCGGCCCTCAACCGCACGCACATGATGCAGCCCGCGCCGTCCGAGCAATACGGCTGGCACACGGCGGCGCCGGCCTACGCCATCGCCTGCGTCCCACCGTGCCCGCCGCTCGCGTCGTGCGCGCTCAGGGAGGAAGGGCCCGGCGCCAGCCTCGCGCGGGGGACGCCCGAGCGCCCGCAGAGTGCCGGCATGGAGACGACGCCGCCACACGCGCTCCCGCAGCTTCACCAGCAGCAGCAGCGCGCGCAGCACCAGCACCGCCAACACACGACGCAGCAGCTGATAGGAGGAGAGGCATTCCGCGGCGACAGCGGCAGCTTCCACGCGAGGCCCCAGACATACGCGGAGCAGGTGCGGAACGCCGGGATGGGCCGAGCGGGCGCCGCCTTCCAGGAGCCGGTGTCAGCGCCGCTCGATGTATACGGGCAGTGCGTCGGCACCACAGACATGGAGCAGAGCGGCTGACGGCGCCCAGTGCCAGCGGTGTCGCGAATCTGTATACAGTACACGGAACGTATTCGGTTTTCAAGTTCGTCAGTTTTAATTCCCTTTGTATGCAGCTTGAATGTAATTAGCTTAGTAGACGTTTATACTGTTGGCTGCACATTTTCTGTGTAGAACAAAGGCATTTTCATGTTAACATGTTTCCAAAATATATGGGTTCTTGGTGTTCGCACGTAAGTCAGTCGTGCGTATTGTCACTGGTGCGTGTTGTCACTGGTGCGTGTTGTTACTGGTGCAATGGCTGCAAGAAAACAAACCCACTGCAGTCTCAGAGTAACATGTTTGTGTTTTCATTATGATTACCACAAGTGGATTCAAAAATGTGTGTGTATTGTTGCTTACAAGGCAACACTGATTTACTGTTATTCAGTGAATGAATTGTGTAATGTGACATCCTTGTGCGGTGAAGCTGTTGAACAGTTCTGTGTTCGGTGTGGGGGGGGGTCAGGGGGAGGGGGTCGGGGGAAGGAGGGTTCTCTCGTTAAAGCCCTCA
>JAZEWT010000004.1:6505810-6523167 GCA_036362905.1 Mordacia mordax
GTGTCTGGGGTGAAGGAAGTCTGGGCATCGCTGCTTAGACTGCTGCCCCCGCGACCCGGCATCGGATAAAGCGGATGAAGATGGATGGATGGATGGATGTTCTGATGTTATTATTGCTGACGTGCCGTTCTCGCCACAGCTCTACGCAGCGCTTTGTGACACTCGGGTGAAAAAGCGCTCTTTAAGTGCAATTATTATTATTAATACTTCCAAAGGCGGCAGGGTGACCTGGTGGTTAGCGCTGTCGCCTCACAGCAAGAAGGTCCCGGGTTCCAATCTCGGCTCGGATGCCTTTCTGTGTGGAGTTTGCATGTTCTCCCCGTGTTCGCGTGGGTTTTCGCCGGGCACTCCGGTTTCCTCCCACAGTCCCAAAAACATGCTGCTGCATAGGTTAATTGGCTTGCAGACTAAATTACCCTCGGTGTCCGGTGATGGACTGGCGTCCCATCGTGGGTATATCCCTGCCTTGCACCCTGTGTCTGTCGGGATAGGTTCCGGCTCACCGTGACCCTGTACAGGACTAAGCGGTTTCTGACAATGAGATGAGATGAGAATACTTCCAGTTGGAACTCCGCATCACATAGTGTGTCCCAGAACTACTGTAGTCACTTGCTCTAATCTTGCAGCATAAACATGTGCCAATTTATTTTTATTCAAGCTCAATAGGTGGAGGTTAAGTTAATAAAACACCAAATTTTACGTGGGTTTTTGTTTGCACGTTCATAAGCCAAGACCATCAATTCATAGCAGGTGAGTATAGCAACAGAATTACCACCTCCCCAAGGTACTCTGCCACCTCAATGAAACATTTCAATGAATCGCTGAAAGTGGCAGCGTGGACAAAGGCAAACGCAGCCAATTATGACGCCACCAGGACACGCTCTCTGATGCTGGAGACATTAAAACAAAATGAAGCCACTTTGCAAGACTTCGATATACACGCGAGTGTAGTTCAGGGTTTTCTGCCGGAGATCATGATACTGTTTTTCAGTCTAATGTTGGTTGATAATTGCTTTCCAAAGCTGTTCTTTCGGGGGCAACCGCGTCGAGCGCTCTGCCTCTCGACAAAGCTATCCCGAAACAGCAATCATCATGCATCGAGCCATTAAAACTTACATAAACCTATTGTTTATTGTCTGGTGTTAATCAAGTGCACATCAAGCATCCCACGCAACTCCTTTTTACATGGCATCATCTTGAAGGTTTATTAAGTTTAATTCATCTCATTGTCTGAAACCGCTTAGTCCTATACAGGGTCACGGTGAGCCGGAGCCTATCCCGGCAGACAAAGGGCGCAAGGCAGGGATACACCCACGATGGGACGCCAGTCCATCGCCGGGCACTGCGGGGCAATTTAGCCTGCGAGCCAATGAACCTATGCAGCAGCATGCTTTTGGACTGTGGGAGGAAACCGGAGTGCCCGGCGAAAACCCACGCGGACACGGGGAGAGCATACAAACTCCACACAGAAAGGCACCCGAGCCGAGAGATTCGAACCCGGGACCTTCTTGCTGTGAGGTGACAGCGCTAACCACTCGGCCACCGTGCCGCCCTAAGTTTAATTACTTTTTTCAAATATTATTATTCATTCATGAGTGACCCTCTTAGACACGTGTTTGTTATAATTTTTACTCTACTGCTAGATGAAGATCTCTCCATATCGTGTCAATCATAGGGGTTGTTTGAACGTACTTCAATGCCCTGGGCAGTGCAAGTTGGCGATATCACTCACAATGGTTGTTAGTCGTGGTTGGGAACTCAACTCAAATGACCGAATCTATAACACAGTGCACTTACCACTCCGCCGGATGTTCTGGAGTGAAACAATAACAGTGGTCAAATGCAAACATGAAGTGCAAATCAGCTGTAGCTCAGCTCCTTAGCCCTGTCTCTGGGAGGTGGCGACTTTCACCTTGATTTCCTGCAGGAAGTCCAGGTCACCAGGGACTAGCGCTTTCTCACTCCACACGAGTGCGCTGTACAACTTGGTCTTCTCCTCCTCACCCTCCTTCATCTGGGCCATCGCTTCCCTGCGGAATGAAAATGATACGATTTGTATCGCGCTGCACAAATTCCATACCTGGTCACGGACGAGACATGGACACAGAGGTACGAGGAAACCACAGAGGGTTGAGGGTAAAAATGGTGGTTTTGTATGGGTAGTTTACAACTTCAAGATGAAATCTATAAATAATTATTTAGCACGTAGCCTTATCCAGGGCGACTTACATTATCACAGACATACACATTATTAACGAATACCAAATAAATACCAAATATGTACAACCTGTTGCCTAACTTTGCAAAGTGTTATTGCCAAACATATTAAGTAATGGTTGTACAGATGTATCTTGAGAAGGGGGGTGAATGTTTTTTAGTTGTGGGAGGAAACCGGAGAACCCACAGTAAATGGATATTGCTTGCTGACAATCAACTGCTCAACAGGAAGCGTGCTTTCACAGTTCACCAGGAATAATGGCGACCAGATAAGGTCAGGCTGAAAACCTCACAAGAGCTGCCTTCCTTACACACTACTAAATGCCCAGCAGCCAGCGATTCAAGGAGCCAGTCAAGCATCTGATGATGTAAACAAATGGTCAAGTGCTACAACAAGCCTGAGAGGAGGGGTTGCCATCATAACACACTAATTGGGTTGTAATTTTTGATCAATAAACCTACGAGGCACTCTCAAATTTCATGCTGAGTTCCTATACAGGATGCCCTGACAACTGGTGTGAGAACAAAGGACATTTTCATACAGATGGGCAGCGCTTTGTGACCCTATGGTGAAAAACGCTCTATAACTGCAAATACTATTATAATTGGTCAATTGGAAAGGCACTATAGTTTTTTGGTGGATAAACATCTCATTCCAAGCAAAACATTCCAGACAGAAATTATAGCACAAAGCCCCACCTGCTGACAATCTGCAGGTCTCGCACTGCGATTTTGTCCGAAGAATTGATCTCCTGCAAAACCGCAGGTTAAAAAGGAACATACTTAACAATGGGTTACAATCTCAGCCTTGCAAAGAATCATTAGCTTGCATGGCAAGAGCATATGACATCATTTAAATTCAGTTTATTTCAAATTTTCACAAGAGCCACTCATCAGCATATGCCACTTACTTTCTGCAGCTGCTTAAGCTGGGACGGAGAGAGGGCGGCTCTGCGTGGATTGATCAGCTCCACTGCGAAGGGCCGGCCTGGGATCATACCAACGCGAGAGCGAAACCAGCTGATGCTCGATGGTACACTTAACGAGCGCTGCACCGACGTGCTAGCGATTGTTTTGTTTTGGTGTTTTGAAACGTCTGTGATGAAGCACAACACTTTAAACAATACCTCTTCCAAGGGTCCGCACATCCACGTCCTCTCTTCCTGACGAGGAAAAATTGAAACCTGGTGAGATACGGGAAAGACAATCAAATGGACCCACTCAGCAAATTCCACGATATGGACAGGGATCAAAAAAACCCCAATGATATCAAAAATGGTGAAGCGGATAAAAGACAATGGCAGGATATCGTTATAATTCTGCTTATCGTTGCAGTTGTCCGAGGTCGTCGACACATCCGCACAACGCCCAATCAAACGGTAGTGTTTGTTCCCACTGTCGGTGTAAATATATGCCGTGTACGAAACCGACAGGTCAGGTTTGTGAGGCTGAGTACATCTCCAATGGGCGCTAACGAGGGAGAGAAGCAGAACGATGGTGGGCACATCCGCTCGTACCGCTTGCACAGAACGCGTGGACCAACGTGTCAGCGATGAGCTCCTCAACGGACGACTCCATTTTCCGCTCGCCGTCGATCACCCACGGCGTTTGCGGCAGCGTGCGCGAATACTTGTTGTAGCGCCCTTATGGTGGGGTTATGGTGGGGAACAGGAAAATAGCATTTGTTCGACATTGTGGCCACCACCTTGTAAAGTTTCAGATTGTGGAGAGTGCAGATTTAATGAGGAATGTCTTGTCTTATAACGCTATTGCACTCATGCAACTCACTTATTTGCGCCTTAATTTACCCAAAAATAGTTTCTGTTCAATGACCTAAGGTAACTGATAGCATTCTTTTACTAGGCTTCACCTTTGCAATCAATCTGAGCCAAAAAATAATCCTATATGCAAATAAGCCAGTCAATTTAGTCTGATTCCATCAGTAAAGAAACTTAATTCCACTTATTGTGTTTATTACATTAACTGAAGGAGCAACAAAGACTTTATTTATATTTTCGGTTTAGTCCGCATCTGCAGAAAAATCCCATTATTAGTATGATTACATAAGTACGGGTGAATAGATAATTGTAAACCAAAGAACTAAAAAGCATTCCCGTGTTGTCTTCACTCATCCCAAGCAAAATGTCCACACCTGCGACAAAGACAGGCCCGTGAACGCACGCGATGTCGGTGCACACGCAGGAACGGCTTGGCGGCGGAAGGGGCCAGGGGAAGTTCCTGATTAATAAATATAAAAAGAGGGACAGGAGCAGCACACACCGGATCTGTGACTGCAATGCTGCGCTGTAAACATTGCACCCACTGCGCCCACAAATTCTCTGAACCCCACGCCAACAGCCCAATTGCCACAGCCGAAACACGAATTCGGCCACATGTTATACGCGCGTGTCCTCGCAAGGACATTTCGATGGCATAGCAACTGCACCGGTTCCCTAGGTCTGCAACCACTATTTGCAACAGTACCTCAAGGCCCTTCCCCCTGGATCGTGTGCAAATTAAACACCTTCAGTGATATTTTACCCCTTAGAATGTTTAAAGAGTGGCATGGTGGCCCAGTGGGTCGCGCTGTCGCATCACAGCAAGAAGTTCCCGGGTTCAAATCTCGGCTCGGGTGCCTTTCTGTGTGGCATTTGCATGTTCTCCCCGTGGCTGCGAAGGCTTTCACCGGACACTCTGGTTTCCTCCCACAGTTCAAAAAACATGCTGCTGCATAGGTTCACTGGCTTGCAGACTAAATTGCCCGCAGTGCCCCGTGATGGACTGGCACCCCATCGTGGATATATCCCTGCCTTGCGCCCTGTGTCTGCCGAGATAGGCTCCGGCTCACAGCAACCCTGTACAGGATTAAGCGGTTTCTGACAATGAGATGAGAATGATTAAATAAATAAAAAATACGTTCTACAACACGCACCATATTCATGCAAGGTCAAACTAGATTACATTATGGAGAAAGGGAAAAGCTACGGAGGGCTTTTGTAAACAACCGCTGCTTGTCTACAACGAATAACACTTTGACTTGCCACTCTACATGAAAATTATGACATTTCTCTATTCACCACACTAAAAGACTTTAATGTCACACTTCTATGTTTAATGCGTGCACATTACACAACGAGGCAATGAATGCATTCTATCCGTATTTATCTGGGTATTATGCTGCCTGTAGGACACTGAACACTATCGAGAACTAGTAAACCGGGCATGACCTCGATAAAAAAAAAACTATCCCCATCTAAACTGCAAAATAACCACCATCTTATAATCAGTTGTCTAAGTATCCCGAACGGAAACATCAATTTTCTTTCACCAGGTAAAATATAGGCCATTTAAATTACAGTGAAACATTCAGAAAATTGTGTAAAAATATAATCTCAGCAATTGCCCCAATTACAAAAACATGAAACCATTCACGATAAAGGAGAGTGAGGGTAAAAAGGTTAAGTTAAGCGTGCCATGGCTACACTCCAAAAATGTTTGAATAAAGATTATTACTGTTATACTGCACGAGCCAAAGCTAAGGCAAGTTGGCATGTTAAAAATACAAGGAGTGCTTTCACATTTAGCCAAATGGCATTGACTCAAGGCCAGCACACACACACACATAGCACTTGCCTTCTGAACTGGTTGTCAGGGATTTTTTCCAACGCTTTCGAAATAGCTGCTCTTGAGAACAGCGACTGCAACAGGGAAAGCCCAGCAGTGGCTGAATGAGTGGGTGGAAGATAATGTCATCACATGAACGTGTCAATTGTTCAATGTGCTTAACTTTGGCATAGTTTTGTTTTCAGTCTATTATTTTTAGTTCAAAGAGGAAGCACCACAGTTTGTTTTTTAACTTGACATCGTAGCACAAATGTAGAAAAAGAGATATGCAAATACACCACCCAGCCACATATAAAAGGGTAAAAGGAAGAGCTAAGTTCAACAACAAAAGTAATTTCAATAAAACAAATCGCTCACTTGTTTGTTTTTGGATGCTTTGAAACAGTCTGGACAAGCAGATGCCCTGCAAAAAAACAAGGTAAAAAAACTAATAACAAGTAGCTCAACAAAAAACGTGCACGGCAATTAAAAACAAACTTAACATTACTTCAATGGATGGGGAAGACTTACAAAAAGCGGCACTCGCTGTCAGTTTCCTTGTGTGTCAAATTTAAGCTCACTTCAAAAGGACTCTGCAAAGATACACGTGAGGTTGCCATTAGATGATCCGTCAGCACAGAATACAAGCGGCACAACATCTACACTTGCACATGCATAGCACGAGATCACATTATATCTTAAAGGTTAAAGGTGAAAATATGAATATACAGGACGTTCGATTTGCCACAATTATCCACATTTTGTGCAAAATATCCATTGCATCAGCTAGTCACACGAAGAGTCAACATAAGTCAAAAACATATAAACTCAAAATAGTCGATTGCACTGAATCTTAAGGCACATGCAAAAAATCCCGTGTGAGATTGTTTTTAGTTTATACAGATGACATTGTAAAAATAAGATCAGGCCAACGAAACAAACCAGTCGAGGCAAGAGAGAGAAATAAAACGGAACATTTAAATGAGAGGATTAAAATAAGACAATAGTTTACTGCTAAATTCTGACGATAAACTACGACAGTCCATTAAACCAGTGGGCAATAAATCATCGCATGCCCAATGTGAATGGATCCAAAAGTAGAATTTCTCAAGCACGGGGAAAAACTACAACATGGCACAGCTATAGGATGACCCCACTGCCCTGCGCCCCTGGCACCTTGCCCTCAACGGGCACGCAGAAGCGCTTAGCCAGCGCTGGGTACACGACCCACTTGTACGCCTCCTTGAGCAGCACGCCACCGCCACCGCCACCGCCACCGCCACCGTCACCGTGCTCTGACCAGGCTTTGCGCGTGCTGAGCTCGAAGTGGAGCAGGTGGCACGGCGAAGGGAAAGAGGACAGCGGAGGTCGACCAGGTTAATCGGCACAAGGTCGCCTTGCAGCAGAAACCCAAATGTACACGCACACAGGATACTACAGTGGGCCAACAGTGCAGCTTTCTTCATAAAAAAAAAATTGTATTTTATATATTTGTTATACACGTAATTTTTAGCCCCTGGCTAATGCACTGCATGAAGGCATCCCCAATCCATGTTGGTTATGCAGGTTGCTCGACCATACTTCCTGGACACCACCCATCTGAATTGACCATGGCGTTGTGCAGTAGTGAGTGATTCAGAAATCGCTTGCAACTGTTTACCGTGGTTGGGAATCGACCTCTCGTCACCATGTCCATAGTGCAGTGCGCGAAACAATATGCAACTGTTCCCCACCCATACAGTAAGCACAAGCGTCAAAACATATTCACATATGGAAAATCCATGATTGCTTTCAAAAAGCATCTCTCTTCGGATAGCCACGTCGATCGCTCCTCCTTTCTCCTTCGTGACATTTTGGCTCCCACGTTGGAGGCGAAATGTACCCACTGGTATAGATACATTGACGACATTTGTTGTACAGCCACACGAAACACAGACGTCAGTAGAATGCCTTGGCCACCCGAACTCTCAGTCATACATCCCGTTCGTCATGTAAATGGAAGAACATGGCCAAATTCCGTTCCTAGACCCATCAGATGATACAGGACGTACTCAAATCACCCCAAGACCAACGACTGTTACGGACAGAAAGCGTGTATTGCATTCAGTGCAACAACTGTGAAAAAGTATACATTGGGCTAAACAGGTATAAAAATAGCCACAAGAAAGAGAGAACACGAGGCGGCAGTACATCTGATGCATACGGAGAAATCAGCAATAATAATAATTTGACATTTATAACGCACACATATTCATTCACTGTCGAAGGTATTCATTCGACAGAGAACGACTCAGAGGCACGAGGAAAGCACAGAGAGGCGGAGGAGGCAGCCAGGCGGTTTGCCGGCACCACATTGCCACACACTGCTTCCTATATATTAGGATGTCATCGGTCAATTAATTAATGAGAATTTTTATAAGTTGTGGGAGAAAACTGGAGAGTCCAGATAAAACCCACGCAGAATAGGGGGAGAATACACAAACTCCACACAGAATGGTGCCCAAGGCAGGGATCGGACCTGCTCGGGTAAGACCATTCTTTCTGTGAGGTGCAGATGTGTTACCACTGTGCCACCCTGCCGCCCAATGACAGTCCAAAGTGTAGGCAGACAGCACACAATTGATTTTGACAAGATACAGGTACTGGCTGTTATCTGCCACAGAGGCCCAAGATCAATCCGTAAACGAATAGAGCTTCACTAGACGGAAAACACCATGAACAGCAAACAGGAAATGAGAATAAAGCTCAGCCAAGCCTGGCAACCAGTTTTTTTAAATCAACAGTAAACAACCCCAACACACTGGACTATAGACAACATTAAAAGAGAACACCCACTACTGACTTAAGTAACTCGGCAGGCATTCATAAAATACAGATTCAAATAAGTTGGTAAATCAGGGAGAGGACTGGATTCAGTTAATTTGAATTCTAACATACGAGCAAAACAATGAATCCCTTTTGTACGAACCTTCCCTCCTGCCTTCCATTATCCCTGGTAGGGAATGATGCAGATTGAGAGGGAGTGACATGGAAGGAGAGAATGACTTTACATAAATAGCAGTTACACAAACCACTCACCACATAACCCCTGAAGATGCCTACATGGGAGGCGAAACGTCGTAAAGGAGGTGGCGCGATCGACGTGGCTATCCCGAAAGAGGAGCTTTTGGAAGCAATTATCATGCACTGAGCCATGAAAATGTACATGAGTATATTTGGCAAATAGTTATTTGCTATGTTCCAATATACTTCAAACTGCTCTTTATGATCCTACTACACCAATACATCTAAATGTTCAGAGCTATTATCAACATTAGCAACATTAGCCTTAGTAAACTGTAAAAGAAACAATGTGCTCGGTAGCATATTTCAATATCAGACACTTCGTGCCGAAGATTCTTTACAAAGGTCTTGCCCTACTCTACAACTGTACTCATGCCATCCTGCTATCTACACCCATGCGCATACACATGGCTCGGCCATCAGGGGTCACAGAACACTTCGAAATATTAGCATTTACACCAATTACAGAAGTGTAATCAGGTGTCAATATTTTTTTTTCAAAATGAATGTGCTCAAGCCTGAGCAGCTACGTAAAAGACTGAAAATGTTATCCGGAATGTTTGCCAAATGTTAAAATGAAGACAAAATATTTGCAATTCAGGGTACGGCCATACAGATGTGATCTCGTGTCGTTGTTGTTGACATGCCGTTCTCTCCGCAGCTCTGTGCACTAGAAATGCAATTATTATTATTACCACATACTCCACCTTTAATTCCAGAGCGAAACGTAGTACTTTAAACATTTCGTTTGTATGGCACCATCTCATCTCATCTCACTGTCAGAAACCGCTTAGTCCTGTACAGGGTCGCGGTCAGCCGGAGCCTATACCGGCAAACACAGGGCGAAAGGCAGGGATATACCCACGACAGGACGCCTATGCAGCAGCATATTTTTTGGACTGTGGGAGGAAACCGGAGTGCCCGGCGAAAACCCCGCGGACACGGGGAGGACATGCAAACTCCACACAGAAAGGCACCCAAGCCGAGATTCGAACCCGAGAACCATCTTGCTGTGAGGCGACAGCACTACCCACAGGGCCACCGTGTATGGCACCATGGGAAACTGAAATACAATTCAATTACTTTTATGCCAATAAAACATATCAGTGGTTAGCGCTGACGCCTCACAGCAAGAAGGTCCGGGTTCGAATCTCTCGGCTCGGGTGCCTTTCTGTGTGGAGTTTGCATGCTCTCCCCGTGTCCGCGTGGGTTTTCGCCGGGTACTCCGGTTTCCTCCCACAGTCCAAAAGCATGCTCCTGGATAGGTTGATTGGCTCGCAGACTAAAATTGTCCCGCAATGCCCGGCGATGGACTGGCGTCCCGTCGTCGGGTGTGTTCCTGCCTTACGCCCTGTGTTTCCGGGATAGGCTCCGTCTCACCGTGACCCTATATAGGATTAAGCGGTTTCAGATAATGAGATGAGATGAGATATCAGTAACTCACTTACCTTCAGAGAATTGCTTTCCAAAGCTGCTCTTTTGGGATAGCCATATCGAGTGTTCTGAGACTCAGAACGCCTGAGGATGCCTCCAATGTGGAAAGTAAAATGTGATGAAGGAGGGAGTGGTAGTGCTCGACACGACTTTAATAATAATAATTGCATTTCTAGAGCGCTTTTCAACCGAGGGTCACAAGAAGCTGCACAGAGCTATCCGGAAAAAAACTGCTTTGAAAAGCAACTATCATGCATCGAACCATTAAAACCTACATTACTTACTTTTCGTTTTCCTTTATAGCCAGCCAGGCAGCATGCTGCAAAAAAAAACCATGACCACAGCATTATTTACCAAGGCAGTAGTTAATAACAGGTTAGCACTCAAAACCACAGGGACTTAACCACAGATGTTGTGACGTACAAAGGAAAGTATTTCAGCTCATTTTGAGCATTTAAAAACTACGTAAAATCAATGGCTAATATTAAACATTATGAAGTTCTCTTATCTATAAGAATCTTGAGGGTGCTAGTATCTTTTAATCCATGAGTATCCATAAAAATGCCTCTGCTAATAAAGGCGGATAATATGAATTATACAACTTCCCGTTCACATAGTTTAACTGCGCAAAACTGCAAATGAATGAATTTTCCATGACTTCCAGGTGACTGCTTCGTATTATTTGGGTAACCAATTACAATAGGATCGACACATAGATATGATTGCGAGTGAGGATATTAGTAAAGGTGGCATGGACAAGAAGAGTATTGCTGTACACAATCCATACAACGAAAACCTACGACTGGTTAGGATAATTGTCACTAGCACTTAGAAGTGAGCAGAAATCGAAATTGGGTCACAAATTTCATAGTGCCGTGTGCTCACTACTACTCAACCGCTCCCAATACACTGCACATATTTAAACACCCACTCACGTTTGACAAGACTACCTACTCACACATATTTTGTTTCAGGTCTCATTCAACAAAAATAAAAATTTCTATTACCCACTTTGAATATGAAAATCAGAATATAAAACTGTTACACTAAAGGTCAGTCTTTTTTCCCCAAACGTATTTATTACCCTAAAATGTAAATACTTTTTTAAAAATTTTACCACATGCTAAAGAATCCAAGTTAACTTTTATATGCAAACTTTGTTCAATGAAAATAGGTAACAACTGCCATTTGCCACTAAGCGGCAGCGACATCGCTATGACGGTCATACAAGGTCATGTACACTGAGGCCATGAAAAGCATTCAAGGCTTACTGGCGGTAGGTCATGGGACAAACCCAGGTGCCATAGGCTGCCTGAGATGACTGGCAAATGCACCACCTGTTCCCCCTACTCTGCCAACTTTCTGAGTGTTAGTCACCTAGTGCTCTACTCATTGCTCCTCTATCCTTCGATGTTTTTGGAAGGCAAGTGCATCCAACTGCAGAGTAGTGCCCTTCCCAAGCCACATCCACAAAGGCTAATCTTGGCAATGCTAATACCAGTCAAACGGAAGTCCACTCGGCTCCAGATCTTCTCATGCCATGTTCCATCTCTTCTCTAGCCTATACCACGCCTGTTTAGCCTCCTCTACACGGCCAAACAAACATAAGCTGCTTGGGCAAGCCGTGGCTGCGCTGCATGACCAAGCCAATTTAGTCTTGCCTGTTAGAGGAGCTCTCAATGATAATTGCCCAAACACACACGTGGTGTTGGCTTTGTATGCTCAAAATCACAGATCGTGAATATAACAATGCGAACAAAGGTGGCGCTTCACCGCATGGGCGCGCAGAGCTCGCGCGATGCTCACCTCTCGTATGGCTAACTGTGCAGGAAAGGAGGCGGACACCAGCATGCTGCTGAATTGGTAGTCAGAGGCTCTCACCTTGCTGCACATCTGGACACAGGAAGGTTACAAAATGCATTTAAAGTTCTATAGCTTCTTCAAAAAAAATCGAAATAAGCACACGCACCATGGAAAAAAAGCTCGGGACGGCCTCAAAAAGAAGTGCACAAGCTGGCAAATATGTGATTTTGTCTGTTTACCTGTGTATTGCAGTAAAATGTATCCGATTGGAAATTTCACTCAAATTATCCGAGCAATAACAGGTATTGTAGGCAAATGAAGCCCTGCACAGACCACACTGATTCTTAGATTAGGTAGCGTATGCAAAATAATATTGTATGTAAATGACTGCTCGCTTACCAATGAATTTACGATAAACTTAAAAATAAGAGCTGCATATGGTTGGTAAAATCCAAACTTGTAGGCTGCAAAATTTGACAAAATGCAACACACACTTATCATGGCATGTATCAAGGGTATGTAAAGTATGTCTGCACGTTAAGAAAGTTTTAATCGTTACATACATATCATTTCAATATGATACTGCCCTTTGGAATCAATGCAGCCGTTTTTGAGAAGGGTTCAGACAAATTTAAAAGTGGCCGTGTGTCTTTCAGAACATGCAACATTCTCGTCGGCATCTGGATAGGACAGGGCAGTACGTTGACAAAACTACACATTAATATTGAACCTTTTCAATGAAGGAATCCTCGCACAGGCGCTGCATGACCCCCAGGCACACAGAGCACACAGGCACGGTGGTCGCACATATGTTTCCATCTTCCATCTCCGCGTCCTGCTTCTCAGACGAAGCCGAGCCGTTCCTTTCTCTCCGCTCCTCACTTTCCAAAGGACGCTGCGTAATGTCAGGTTCCGTGCCCGTCTGTGGTTTGTCCGTTTTCATTTTTTTACTTGGCCGCTCATCCACATCTCCATCATCCGAGGTCTCATCCAGGGCCACTTCTACTACCGTGCTGGACGAAAGCTTCACCAACTGCTCCAGTAGCTCCTGCGTGGATCGAGGACAAATCGAAGAAAAAAAGCAGAGATGGTCACATAAACGTTGGTTTTTGGTGATGTCAAGGCGGGGGGGGGGGTGTTGATTAAAGCTAGTATAGGTGGGTGAGATGAGTGGGTTGAACTCCCAACGAAAAGTCATTGCCAAATACCATGACTTTTGCGTCAGCTCCACAACCGCAGCTACGGCTTCCTCCTACCCCCAGTGACACGCGATCACGTATGTCGTGCCACTTGCCAGTGACACCGTGACTCGTAGCCTTCTTAGTGTGGATGTAAACCCCACTGCCAATAGCATGCCATTGGCTAGGAAGCAATGACGTAGCTACTGGCATCAACATAATTCCATCAACTATAGTAGTTTCCAGCTCAGCCACCCACTTCCTCCTCACTCTGCCCACAAATACAGCCATGCCAGAAAGAAGCAGAAGTTGACTTCTTACGCTTCCCAACAATATAATAAAAGTGTATTTTTGGTCCATTAGTACATAGGCTTTCAGGCTTAATATTTTACCGCAGCATGAATTCAAACAGGAAAAACTCTGGACCAGTTTCGTTAGCATTCAGGCACTGTTTAAAAAAATTCTGATGCTTTCAAACATTATGTATACTGCATATCACCAGGAACACATCGGAGGCCGTTAATCTCAAGATATAAAAACATTTTAGATCTATATTGCATACTATGGTGACCCATTGATGCGTTGCTTGTCGAGGTATCAAAACCTGGGACGGACACAGTCTCACCAACTCGGGCTGCTGGTAGACGGCGGGACTGGCCACCCTGCAGAGGCGCAGCACACAGCGCGGACAGCAGCCCCCCGAGAGCAGCATGCTCACCACTGGCGCCCAGCGCTCGTCGGGCAGCATCTGAGCCATATCCCGCTCCGCACACCTCGCGCTCCAACACCTCTCTGTTCTCACTCTTCGGGATTCACACGAAGCCCACTTTAACAAACCGGGACAGGGCAAGACTGTCTTTTTATCTGGTTAAAGCATTGCACTGGAGCAGCGTAACGAATAAGGGTTGAAGCCTGATTCA
The DNA here is from genome assembly GCA_036362905.1 of Mordacia mordax. Taxonomy (NCBI): domain Eukaryota; kingdom Metazoa; phylum Chordata; class Hyperoartia; order Petromyzontiformes; family Petromyzontidae; genus Mordacia; species Mordacia mordax. Next base: position 6,520,029 of record JAZEWT010000004.1, read on the forward strand.
TCCTTAAAATATAACTGCTTGGCCTCTCATTGAAGCACCTAAAGTGTAAATGTATTTTGTTTTAATCCGCAGAGATTACAAAAATGGACGTTTCGGGCAATCATCCCTTATTCAACGAAATTTACATGTAACTAGTTCCCCTGTGGGTCCAAAGACTCGCTGCTGCCTGCGATAATTGGCCTAAGAAAATTTAACCACAAAGTGTGCCCTGCAATGTATTGACGTCACCTTCTGGGTATAGCCCCGCCTGGCACCGTCTGCCGGTATATGCTCCTGCCCCCCGCGACCCTGTACAGGATTAAGCGGCAATTGATTGAAGATGTTTAGTTTGACAACGAATATTTTGAGAACATTCACGAACTCGTCTTAATACAATGTTAACTAGCTAACTAATGATTCTAATTTGGATGCATGAATAACCTGACCTCGTTAATTCAAGTGATTGGCGAGATCGCATGCATGACGCAAACTTAATCAAAGCACATACTTAATCAACTCAAATATTCTTGAATCATCTGCGCTCGTAAAATCTAGCCATCGACCTAGTTTGCAATATGACCTGACCCAGTAAATCGAATATCTGGCCTGACCCAAGCATTTAAACGGGTTTAATCAAAACCTTCACTTCCTAAAATCAAAAACCAAACCTATTTACTGCACCAATTTAGTCCAACAATACTGAAGTAATTGTGACCTACTTAAGTCACAATTAGTCAGATCTAACCGATCTGTCAATGGGTGGGAACACTTAACTCTCATTCTGGCGACGTTAAGGAACTTGCCACAAGTGTTCACGACACTGGTCATCGACTTGCCTAGAAGGGACGCTGCAGTGGTCAAGAGTAACGAGGAGAGCAGCAATCGAAGGAATGGAGTGCGTGACGGGAGGACGTCAAGAGAGATGTCTTATCTCATTGTCAGAACCGCTTAATCCTGTACAGGGTCGCGGTGCGCCGGAGCCTATCCCGGCAGACACAGGACGCAAGGCAGGGATATACCCACCATAGGACGCCAGTCCATCACCGGGCACTGAGGGCAATTTAGTCTGCAAGCCAATTAACCTATGCAGCAGCATGATTTTTGGACTGTGGGAGGAAACCGGAGTGCCCGACGAAAATCCACGCGGACACGGGGAGAGAACTCGCAAACTCCACACAGAAAGGCGCCCGAGCCGACATTCGAACCCGGGACTTTCTTGCTGTGAGGCGACAGCGCTAGCCACTGGGCCACCGTGCCGCCCAGCAGACGAGCTGGAGCGATGAAATCGGATCGTGCGCAGGTGCCAGGTGGATTGTTGCGACATCGCGGGATCGTGAAGAGATAAAAGACGTCTACGGAGGAGGCATTCGTCGAGCAGTGGATTGACAACCGCGGCTCGACGCGTACGCGCGTCACACGGCGCATCAGTGCAGCACGGCCCTGTCAATCACAAACGTGAGCCAATTAAGACGAAACCGGGGACCAACGCGAACTCTCGTCAAGAAGAGGCTGTTCGCACTCTTCAGGGACCGTGCTTTAAAGAACATTTAACCGGTATCCCTGCACTGCCCCCTACTGCACCCGCGATGCCACGCAGCCCCCAATAAGCAGGCTCAAGCAGACTTCGTTTCCGAGGATCGGGGCCCATGCGGGCGATTGACTACAGCAACCCGCGCCGACCACCGTGAATGGTGGGGGGGGGGGAGACGATCATCCCTGGCAACCCCCGCGCGCGGCGTGGGGACGAGGGGCCCCGCGGCATCATCCAACAGTGGAGTGGCACGGATCTCTACGCTTTTACGCCGCTGCGCACACGAGAGGCGTCGCCTCAACAGAGCCGAGAGCAACGGCAGAGCCATAGAGCGAAGACGGCCGCGTCCCAGACGGATACCTGGCCTTCGGAGCGCAGGGTGGTTTTTTTTTAATCCGGCCGTCGCCCTCGGTTCAGTTTATAAACGCGCCGACATTAAGAGGCAGCGCGAAGGCCCGACAGTGGAGGCAGCGCGAAGGCCCCGGCATTAGAGGCAGCGCGAAGCACCGGCACCCTCTCGCCAGCGGCTACCCCCGAACAAGATTTCCCACCACGCACACGCACGCGCCCAGTGAGCCTCGCCGCTATTGGGTCGCCCAGCGCCGCCACTGGGGCGAACGAGCGCCCTCCGACCAATGGCGAGCCGGCCCGACCGTAAGGGCGCCTATGTGTTATAGGAAATGTAAACAAAGTCGTGCTTGCGTTTCTTAGGTTTCCCAACACATGGTTAGGCCAGTACCGGACAATTAAAAAAACCCATTAAAACTTCTCATCTCATGTCAGCAACCGCTTAGTCCTGAACAGGGTCGCGGTTAGCTGGAACCTATCCCGGCAGACACAGGGCGAAAGGCAGGGATATACCCACGATGGGACGCCAGTCCATCACCGGCGTTTAAACTTATTTTCTAGAATGTGTTAAACGCCCCCCTCCCCAACCCTCCCTCGGTTAATAGAGTAAGGTTCTGCATTACGTGACCACATTTGTCGAGCTCAGGATCCACTTTCACTGAATCAAAACGACTAAAACAATCAGAACACAAAGGATTATGCAAGTGTTTAATATCACATTGCCATGCAACGCATCAGATAACGCGATACATTTCCGGTCGTAATATCTTGGAAACGATCCAAACGCAATTAATTGTTCTAAGTTTATAACCGTACGATTAACTTAAATGAAATATAAACTTGACAATATTCTAACATCCGTTGGTTTGGGAAGGCTTAGGTCCCCTTGTTGGCTCGTGTGCGCGGAAATACAGCACCACCTTGTGGCTTCAGCCACTATAAGAAAACATATACAGTCTCATCTCATTGTCAGAAACCGCTCAGTCCTTACAGGATCGCGGTGAGCCGGAGCCAATCTCGGCAGACACAGGGCACAAGGCAGGGATATACCCACGATGGGCGCCAGTCAATCACCGGATGCACTACGGGCAATTTAGTCTGCAAGCCAATTAATCTATGCAGCAGCATGTTTTTGGGACTGTGGGAGGAAACCGGAGTGCCCGGCATAAACCCACGCAGACACGGTGAGAACATGCAAACTCCACACAGAAAGGCACCCGAGCCGAGATTCGAACCTGGGACCTTCTTACTGTGAAGCGACAGCGCTACTCACTGGACCAC
>JAZEWT010000004.1:6523175-6537922 GCA_036362905.1 Mordacia mordax
TACAGTGTACAATGAAATTTACAGATATTTTAAAGCTCTGTACAACACATGAAACTAATATCTGAATACGCAAAATAAATACCACGTAGGGGCTCAAGCTTGAGCTACACCTGAAGGCCTATTCTCAATGTTAGAGAGTATTTTACTCTAAATTACCAATTAATATATGATTACCATAAACGGCACAAAATGGTCTGTCATGCAGTGTACTTCAAATGGGAGAAACCTCAGATTAGCCCAAAGAGAGTGGAGCCTCAAGTCAAACATGATTTGTACATGTCCCAGCTTCATTTGTTTACAACCAAGGAAACTCAAAAGTTACCAAGCATCACTCCATCCTCAACAACAAAAATCAGCACCAAGCTCATGATAGTTTTACTAAGAAAATGTGTCATAGATTACAGTTAACCCCATTAGCCTGTCTTATAAATTCTGAAGACTCCACCTCACTCTTCACTGAACTTGCGTGAGATGCGCGAGCGGCGCGGTGTGACTTCCAGGTCAAATTGGCTGTCATAGATTGTGGGGCAGAGGCCCCAGCGGTTGTTCCGGTAGATGCCCAGATTGGTGTAAACATCCGGCTTGTATGTCATCCGTGCCTTGACGCCCGTGGCGCGGATGGCAGCATCCAGTGCGAAGACCTCTTCCTCGCACGTGAAGTCGTGATTGTACACGCAGATCACATGCTTATTCTCCTTGCCACTGAAGTCATGCGGGCTCACCTTGGCTGTAGGAATTAAGCCCTCGGCTACTGCCCTGGCCAGACCCCGCCATGCATGGTCCACCTGTATACGGCACGGCGAGGTTTGTTACGCATACCTAAATAAACAAGTTGGTAAATGAGTAGAGATGTCATATAAATACCAACAGAAGCCAAAAATAGTACCATAAATAAATATAATATATGCAACAACGGCGAAAATAGACGTAATGGCAGTTGAAGCTAAAGAACTTGAGGGCTTAATAATAACAAAAACTCAGTATGCCAAGGTGTGGGAGCATCGTGGGTGAACAATTACATAAACCTCGTTCATCTCTCAAAGAAAGCACTTTTAAAAATGCATTCTTTATTGCACACCAACACATTCTGCTGTTTAATATTTATCTGAAATTCCGAATAAACGACTAGAGTAACTAAAAGGTTATTTTTAAGCAAAGAAGAAAAAATGTAGGTGGATTTTAATTTCATTGCTTATCAACAAATAATTCCCCAAGTCTCCAATTACAAAGATATATACTTTCCAGATGGGCTCTCACCCAGTTGCAAAACAACTAAAACCTACAACTCATTAAAAGATGTACTGACGTAGGTTTTCATGGCTTGATGTATGAGAATTGCTCCTAACAGCTTATGATGATTCCTCCGTGGGGGGCGAAAAGAGTCACGAGAGAGGAGGAATGCTCGACGTGGCCATCCAGTGGTAGCAGCTCTTAACAGCAATTCTCAGATATGAAATTGCTCACTACCCACCTTAAATCCAGACTCCATGTGAATGAGCCACTTTCCAACCAGGCACCTGTAGTTGAGGGCCAGCCTGCGCACCATGCCGAATGTGATGTGATCGGAAGTGTTGGTCAGCTGCTCCCAGGCCTCCTGCAGCCCACATTCGTCCTTATCCTCGTCCGGTAAAAAGCAGCTAGGGCCTCGTATGCAGATCCAGCCGACAGGCGCCAAGCCCTTGCTCGCGTCTCCATAGCGGCTGACAACCGAGGGGCGGTTCGCATCAAGCCAGGCATCCAACTCACTCAGCGGCCTCTTCAATACGTTGAATGTCTCCCAAGGGTCCATGTCAGCAGCCATCGCTTCTGCCGCATACTCCTCCGCTTGGAATTGCTGCTCCGTGCCCAACACCTCCACCTCCATCATATCTATTCTAGAAATAAATCAACTTCACAATGAGCCCTTGGCTTTTGTTTTTTTATGCTGTCTTTGTGATCTTCAGATGGAGGGATCTGTCAGACACGTGTAGTTTCCAAGTTGTGAGTTTTCTTGTAATGCTTTCATTATTGTGGGTGAACTTCTAGTACCACATTGTTTTCCACGTACATGTCTATGGTGTTCTGAATGTTACATGTAATTTTATCAGTGGTTCTTGGTTTTGCTTATCGAATAACTGTAGTGTTCGTGCTGCTGTGCACTATTGGCGTTTGTATCACAATGTGGTTGGTGTCTGTATGTCCTCCCCACACGGTTGCACTGAAGATGGACCAGTGTATGAGTGTGCCGTGCTATTTATTACCCGCTTTTACGTAACTTACATTGGGGGATGTGTGTAATGGTTAAAATCTTTGGGCACAAAATTAAAGCATTTCCGATAAAGCTGGAGAGTTGAAAATTTGCACGCAAGCATAACTCGGATGACAATGCAATCCAGTGAAAAGTTTGAAAACCGGTGACAAGCCAATCCTGGGCCTGCCATAAAAACGATCCTTTCATATTACTATTTATTCAGTCTGATGGGGGCGATATTTTCCCGATGCCAGCCACGCACTGAGCTGACTTGACATTTTTACGTTTGTAGGAGGCAATGCCGAGTTAGGGGCGAACCAGTCCACAACTTTACACCTCTTAACGGTTTCTATTAATTAATAGGGTTCTTTCCCATAAAAAAAATTGCTGGATGCAAGAATTCTGTTTTGTTGATTAACAATTCAAAGAGCTTGACTTGATTTGTAAGTATACATCAAACAATAAATGGCTAGGACTAAAAAACGTAGAAAATAAAACAGGATAAAAATTTAAATTTTCCATGACCTGCCTTTACCGCACTCCAAAGCAGAAAATGATTATTTTGAACACAAAATCAATCTATCTAGGGATACAGACTAAAAGCGGGTGACCAAATACTTACCGTATAAAACTACAAAAATATTTTCGTTTAATAAAAACCTTTAAACCATACTGATATTAAGTGATAACTGATAGTTGTTCCTTTTACAAAACATTATAAAAACACGTATTTATGACTAAAATAATTAAAACGTAAATGTCACTATTATCAGTCAACCGTAAGTCACATTGTCAGTGTTTGACCACCCGCTTTAGTCCAAATCCCTAGATTGTGTTCCAAAGAAATATTTTCAATTTTTGAGTGCGGTAAAAGCGGGTCATTTAAATGTTTAATTTTTATCCTATATTGTTCCCTGATAAGAGGTTCAGATCGGTATTTAAAAAAAAAACTTTGACCAAAATGCCAGCAACATTACAATGGCTCGCAGCTTGAAATGTCACAAACCGTCCCAGCTGACCGCCGTCTTTAATGTCCACCAAGAGTGCTTGGTCTTGGTGAAGTCTGACGCATGATCACATCCATAACCACGACGGCGTTTATTCGCAACGGAGACCGAAAGTTTGTGACTATCTGGTTTCGCTCAAACAACCCAGCAACGCGTGGAGGAAGCGCGAGGCTTCGCTACCAGGCCGCGCCACTCTCGCCGACACAGGTAGGCGCTTGTCTTTGTAAACCACGATCGCTTTGCCGTTGCACATTTCGCTCAATGGTTTTTAGAAACACGTGTGTGTGTGTGTGTCTATGCACACACGTGCCTAACAGATCGCACAACGCCCGATTCTAAACGCGTTTAAATATCAGCGCAACTCGCCGCTGCGCTGCGCGCAAAAAAGAAAAGAAATATAATCGTCAACTGTTGGCAAACAGTTGTGCCACCGACTGCAGTGTGCGTTTGCACCAACGCGCTTACCCTGTCCTTGCTTGCAAGGAGGAAGACGAGGGAACGACTACCTACAGCAGACGCTGCTCTGAATGTCGATGACGCCGTTGTTTGTTGCTGTTGTTGTTGTTGTTCTAACACATAACCCAACGTTGCTGCTCCGGCCCCGCGCCTAGAGCGGGCGCGGGGGGCCGAGGCGCTGGGTTATAAGGAACGGCGAGGCCTGCACAAGCAGTGCCATTACAGAGGTTTTTTTTACCTCTAGGTGCATGCAATGACAGCTGTGTCGTGATGGCAACGACAGCAAACAAATAATACTTGATTTATTAAGCGTCTGCCACCCAAGGGTCACAAAGCGCTGCACAGATCTGCGGGGAGAATGGCATGTCAACAAAATATGAATAGAGCAAATGTGTAAAATAATGACCGGTGGCTCGCTGTTGACCTGCACCTGCTCAAGAACACATTTCGTAAATTTGTTCAACAATTATCTCATCTCATCTCGTTGTTAGAAACCGCTTAGTCCTGTACAGGGCCGCGGTGAGCCAGAGCCTATCCCGGCAGACACAGGGTGCAAGGCAGGGATATACCCACGACGGCACGCCAGTCCATCACCGGGCACTGCGGGCATTTTAGTCTGCAAGCCAATTAACCTATGCATCAACATGTTTTTTGGACTCATGGAGGAAACTGGAGTGCCCGGCGAAAACCCGCGCGAACACGGGGAGAACATGGAAACTTTTAATTATTGCATCTGTTATTTTATGTCCTTCATTGATTTACAGCCATTAGTTGCTTAAATTGATCTACTCTGGTGTTGTTGTTGACATGCCGTTCTCTCCACAGCTCTGTGCAGCGCTTTGTGAGCCTCGGGTGAAAAGCGCTCGAGAAGTGCTTTGGAGGTCATGTTGTGCCAAGCCTCCCGCCGTGCCAGGCTAAAGGTGGATAAACCGGGCAAACGTCAGGTGAGGGTGATAGTGTGGTGACGGCGTGTTAACCGATAACACGCAAATTCGTAAAGCGCCCTCCCCCCGCCCGAGATCATTAACAACACATGGTCTGATGGGGGGGGGGCGGTGGGGAGATAAGGCGAGACGTGGGATGATGGGATGGGCTGTCAGACGTGGAATGACATCTTGTGGCTGGGTGGCGTCTGCGGGGGTGTAGAGAGATGTACGGAAGTGAAGAGTTCTGCGTTGGATATGGCAGCGGAACAACGTCCACAATGCAATCAAGGCGAGTCTTTAGCGCACGAAGTGCGGGCTAGGTAGAGTCGTGTGTTAAGTAGTGTTATGTGTTAAGAGAGCTGTTGATAGTGTGGATTTCATAATGAGCTGGAAAGACAGAAGTCTCCCACCTCCTTGCTGGAGTGGCTGCCGCGCGTATGCTGGAGTCAAAATGGAGTCGCCCCCGCTGTTCCGCGCCAAACTGATTGTGGGAGCCGGCCCCTAGGGTTGCCTTCACAGTTGCATCCTCCAAAGCTAACAAACTGATTCTGGTCGAAGAGCTAGGAGCTCAGCCAGTACTGGGCAAAGCCAGAGACCCCTACGCCATCCAATTGCTCCAGTAAGGTACGGTGGTCAATGGTATAAAGGCTGCATTCAGGTCCAGGAGGACAAGAATACTTCACAAGCCTTCATCAGCAGTGACAAGTAGTTCATTAACTACTTTGACCAGAGCAGTTTCAGTACTCTGGCTGAATCTCAACACAAATCGGAAGGGATCAATGTGCTCATTGTTGAGGACGTGTTTCCGGATTTCCATGGCTACTCACCTCAAGGACCTTAAAAACGATTGGTAAATTGCAGATGGGTCGATAATTATCAGGCCTGTTGCAATCGAGGCCAGGTTTTTTGAGTAGAGGGGTAACTACAGTGCATTAGAATAGTAGAACGCTACCGGAGTGAAGTGACTTGTTGGAGATTAGTGACGGAGGTGGCAAAGGATTTGAAGTTTGCCCAAATGAATTTGGATGGCAAGAAGTCCAAGGAGTAGTTTGTAGACCGAGAGCTGGTAACTAATGAAACAACATCAGATTCCATTAACTGCAGTGACCTTGTATTAGATGTAAACTTTTGGATTAATGGGTGCCCTGGAAAAAACTTGATCGCCCACTATCTCATTAGGCAGAAAGAAATGCTTAGAGTAGGTAGTCTTAGTTAATTAAGATATAAATTATTACGTTGTCAAGTAATCCGTAGGATTAGATAATACAAGAGGATGATAATGTGATGCGATTGATCCAACATGAATTATCTAACATGGCTTATATTGTAAAGAAGATTTGAACATATAATCATCATCGTATTCACTCTTTAACCATCCTCATTGACATTGGTCATGGAAATTATCTCTAACCATCATCTCTGCATTTAAGTAGCATGGGCGTAAATTTCAGAGATGAGGGAGAAAATAAAAAGGATCGGATGATATGCAGAACACTTTATATGCATTGTCTGAAAATTTTCACGATTGAAATGGTTAGGTTCATGTCAGAAAAATGTACTCCCTTGGGTGGGCACACAGGGAGATTGTGCACATTGAGTGATTGTCTCAATTGCTCACAAAGCACTGTTGACAGCTCACTTCAATGCCAAATCACAGCTTTCACTGGGTTTGTGTAGACATCTGCAAATGTTAAACGTAGATGTGGGGCACGAAACAAAGTGTATAACGAGAACTTCCCACTTTTAGATACACTGTGTGAATTCTTACTGTAATCCGTGTCTTTTCATGGATAAGTGTAGATGATAGGTCTTCTGTACAACATTTCTGTACCAATGCAATACTTATATATACCATGCGTATGTAATGACTAAGAGACGGCGTAGAACTCGAAATAGGTTTATTTCAACACCACAAGGGGTAACGACTTAATGGCTGAACACCGGGGTAAAAGTTAGCAGGGTAATGGGGCTTATGAGAAACGTAATTACGTTCCTCTATATACTGCAATTGAATTCGGATGAGATGACAATAAAGTTTATCTATAAAGGAGGGAATATTACTGGGGCATCTTACGGGGGTTTTCCAACCGAGGACCCACGTGTCCCTCAACTTTCTCGCTCTGCACGTAGCTGTCCCGACCAAAGGTTTCACCAAATGCCCAGCGTCCTGTTCCATCTCCCCTTAAGCAGGTCCCCACGGCTCTGCCCCTGGGTCTTCCCTTCTTTCCGCCCTTGGCCGTCCGACCCTGGTCTTGGGAGGTCTTCTCTGCGGTGTGCGCTGGGACCAGAACATTTGAAGAAGGCGAATTTGAAAGAGGCGGAAGACTGGGAACAGTTGGAAAGCAGCAGGAAACTGGGAAGCTAAGTGAGTCGACCCAGGCCTCTACCTAGGTCCTTGTTTAAAGTCGTTATACGTACGAGTGTCTTTAAACTCATATACTGCTAGAGATTTACATTTCGAAATTTAGCTGCGAGAGTTACTTAAAAAACTCGTCAATGCTGAATTGCTCTCCACAGATATTCATTCAGGATAACCATGTCGAGCATCCCTTTCTCCTTCGCGAGGTTTCACCTCTCACGTTGAAGGCATCATCAGGCATTCTGAATGTGCGAGCAGCTATGGAGAGCGCGTCTCATAAATCATGCTGTGAAACCCTACATAAGGACACTGGTTAAATGCTCTGCATTTATATTAACAATGCAATGCAAAAGATTGTATATACAGTGTCTGAATCTATTAAACTATTTCAGGTTCATGACTGCTGGCCATAACTTAAGAAAATGTATCAAATAAAATGTTCTCATAAGCATTTATCGTGGTAATGTGCTCAGTAATTTATCAACATTTAATGAGCAAAGGAATACCAAACTTCTCCACAGTGGGAGGATTTCAATTTGTAATGTTAAGGCACTGAATGTAAAGAAAATATTTAATTTAAATTCCATTACACAGTTAATTATCCTAATCCCATATGATGCAACATCTAGAGATGTGAGTTTCCAAAATTACCAAAAAATACTCTTTGCTTTTTCTACATTTTCCCCCCAAAAATCTGCTGAAATGTTTAATATGATAACAAAATGCTAATTACAATTGCATTGCGCAACAGTGAGCACACAATCCCTGTGATCACACCTGTCCATGGCTGCTTCGCCAGCTGGTACTAGATTTACACCCAACAATGCACAGTCAGGTTTCAGAACAAATATAAGTTGCTAAATGATCTTTGCAAATAAAACTACGTCTCATGGCAATGTCATTCCTGACAATGCAGGAGTTTTTTGAATCTTTCATGCTAGATTTTCATGTCCATACATATTATTCCCATGTTCACCAAAATATTTTATTGAACATGAATGAGCGTGTGTTCAACACTACAATGATGTGTTGGCGCGAGGTGGAGAGAGGGAGCGATCAACGCGGCTGTCCCGAGAGAGCAGCTTTTCGAAGCAATCATCATGCATCGAGCCGTGAAAACTTACATCATTACAGTGATTGCTATTGTTTTCACACAAGAGCCTACCTGTCCACTGCAATCTCATTCGTCATCCTCTTCCTCCCCCTCATTTTCCTCCTCCTCTTCCTCCTCCTCTTGCTCTTCGGCTTCGCGGAGGGCTGCCTCCTGCTGTTTACGGAAAGCATCCTCCTGCTCCACGCTCGGGTCCGTTGCTTCTGCCACCTCTGGCCCACCCGCGTACTCCGCACAGGGCATTGGCACCAATGCAGGGCTAAAGCCACCCGCCACGTATTTCACACCCCAACCCACGTAGATGTTTTCAAACATTCTGTACGTACAATGTACACACGAGCAAATGCGTCAGACAATGGGCATGATGCACAGAAGTACACTTCCTAAACCAGCATGGTAAATGAGATTTATGCACATTAACCAATGTTTTCTATTCTTAAGCAAAACGGACGTGATATTAATAGCAAATACTGTTGTAATAACTGATATAGGTATATATATACATACAATTAATATATTTGATATCATAAATTAGCCCAAAACAATGTATATAGAAAAAAAACATTCAGTATAATTGAAAAACTGAAAATAAGGATCATTTATAACGATATGAAAACGTTACCAAATGTTATATATATTTATACAAAACCAAAGAAAAAAACCCGATATGTGTAACTGGAAAACATTGTGAAATAATATATAGATGAACACAGTAGTATAAAAGCACAAGTTGCAGAAGCTAACACTCACTTCCCTTTGCAGTAGGCATAGGCGCCAGGCCAAAGATTGGAACGTAGTATGGCAAAGCCATGTTGGGGCACTGCGGCGCTTGACAGTCTGGCTGTCCATGGTACCATTCCTTCAATCTCTGTACACAGCAGACGGCAGTGTTAACATCAGCAACAGCAATGCACACGCCCAACATAATCACCGGCACGATTGGTACAGAAACCATAGCCTCAGTGCAAGGGGCATAGTCAAGAGGGTGGACAGCTAGGCAAATGCTTTCAAATATTATTGTGGGGCCAAAACACTTAGCAAGCCAGCTGCATATTTGATGAATTTGCTGCCGATACAGACAAACAAACCTAATCTTAGAAAGTCAACTTGCTGTCTGATTAATGTTCCGAGGTGCACATCAAAATTCAGGGAACAAAAATATTGTGGTGGCTGCTCTTTGCTTTTGGAGTAATATTTCCATTGAGCTTGAAGCTAGAGTTCTTCTCATCTTTAAGTTACCTTGTTCTTTTTTTAAGGGTTGCAAAGGCTATTTCCTTTTGTTGTGCTACATAACTAAACACAAGTGGCATGCCACCGTGGCACTGTTTAACTTATTTGTCCTATTATTGTATTGTGCTGTGCAATTTTGATTGCTACTGTTTATTTCATGATTTCAGTTGGAATTTCATCTTTGTACAGGGTTGGTATTGTCTCATCTCATCTCATTGTCTGAAACCGCTTAGTCCAATACAGGGTCAGGGTGAAGCCAGAGCCTATCCCGGCAGACACAGGGCGCAAGGCAAGGATATACCGACGATGGGACGCCAGTCCATCGCCGGGCACTGCGGGGCAATTTAGCCTGCGAGCCAATTAACCTATGTAGCAGCATGCTTTTTGGACTGTGGGAGGAAACCGGAGTGCCCAGCGAAAACCCACGCGGACACGGGGAGAGCATGCAAACTCCACACAGAAAGGCACCCGAGCCGAGAGATTCGAACCCGGGACCTTCTTGCTGTGAGGCGACAGCGCTAACCACTGGGCCACCGCGCCGCCCGGTTGGTATTGTGTGTTCACTTATTTTGTACAATCTTAAGTGTTACTAGTTACTTTTTATGTTCATGGTTGGAGTTCAAATTTTTCAGTGATTGTTGCCCTAACTTTATCTGCCTGTCATGTTATATGTCATTGCATTGGTCATTTGCGGAAGTTTGTTATGTCACAGGAATCCCGCATGTTGAGCTTGCACGCTCACTGGGTACTTTCTTCTGTACTAATACACATCTATCCAAACACAATCCTTGCATATTAATACGCAATGTGCGAAAGTTATTTTATATCATCACTACTATCGTAAGGGCATTTACCAAGGAGGCTTCATGGTCAGTAAAACTTCACATAGAAAATCTCGGGTTTGTTGGCAATTGAGGCAAGACAGGAAGGCTACAGAAATACATCAATAGGACGTTATAGTTGACACTCTGCGTAAATTAAGCTGCACGGGGTAGAATACCGTCTCGATCTATGTAAATCTTGTGTATGAAATGATGCATCTTATTATGACTCGGAACGCTTAAAATACTATCCCTGAGCATTGTAATACATTTATGTAGAGTACTGTAAATGCAATTTATGCGCATCTATTATCAATTCTAACTAAATATGCAGTATTTATCAGTTGTATGGAATTGGGTAAACTCGTGCATAAACTTATTGTAGAAGGCCACACTTTCAATTGCTCTGCTGGGACGCTCATTTTTCCACGGTAGTGTGCATCTAATGACGACATCTAGTGGTGAAATTAGTTATTGGACACTAATACGGTACAGATGTAAATATAACATTCAGTACTTATCGACAAATGGGTTGCCCTTGTCCTCCAAATTAAATATATCTCGCAAGATGTGAAAATGAGCATGTTCACCAGTGTAACATCCTGTGTAAATATTACTGTAAGACACACAAAAAACACAGTTTGCTATTTGGTAGGTTCATAATAAGCAATAAAAGTAAATCATGTCAGCTCAAAGCGTTTGGCATGTTCTAATGCGCTCAGAAAACGCTTATAGTAGGTCAAATGTGGTTGACATTTTACAACTATGTTTCGTGCAGGCTCATGTAGGATTGTGTGTTTTTTTCACATGCCGGGTGTTATATTGCAGTCTTTCTAGCTATACATTACTCTGATATTCCAAAACCAGTATTAGATCTTTATTGTTAATTTCAATTTAAATTTCACCTTAACATAATTCGTGTATCGTCTGAATTCCCCAGGTTGTATAGCCGTATTTGTGGAAATAGTAAATAGCTCAATGCTGTATAATAGGGTTATTCAGCAATGTATTCTGGTGGGTCACAATACAAATAGCGCGAGTTGGCAGGCCACATGATGTCATGTTATTCAGAAGCTAAGTCACGTAATATTGTGACGTCGTAACATCTTTACATATTTCTCTTTCATCTCACTAATCTGTATCTATTTATGTCTCGGTGAGCCATAGCTTGGCAGGCCACTTCAAGTGCTAACGTGGGCCACATGTGCCTTGTTTGGCCACCAGTTGAAAACTCCTCTCTACAATGCGTTAGGAATAAAGTACATTGTTTAATAATTATGATGATGGAGACAACAAAACACAGAAGCAAGGACACTCACCTGCATCCTCTGAAAGTGGTGTAAGGAGAGGGGGCCCAACCTCTGGCTCTGGCTCATCCGGCTCTTCCTTATCCTCCTCTTCCTCCTCCTCGAGTTCCTGCTCCTCCTCCTCGTTCTCACTGCGCCGCTTGGGGTTGATCCAAACGCAACGCCCCTGCACGTAGCAACCGCACCGCACTTTGTTTTAACCTCGCTGAATGGCTCTCAACCGCTACTCGGAAAATCGTTACCTTAACACGTGTGCTTCTCAAGCCGAGTGAAGGTCACGAGCGCCACCTGGTCGTCCGTGGAGACCATTTGCAAGTGGGCCAAGTGGGTGTTGACGTGAAAAAGGTTGAGAACTCCTGCCCTATATAATAGAGTACTCGTTGAATAATGCTGCTCTCGTGTGGTAAGTGATCCGGCACACACTATTAATAATGTAATATTTTATGCTATTATCTCTTGGCCACCTGACAGATCTTCCGGTTTCGGAGTTTCACAAATTTGCATGATCTATTCAGTCCTTGACTCCAAAGCCCTGCAGAAGAGATGTGCGCCTCCACAGCCAGCAATACAATGACGACTACAGAATAAAATATTACAATGTTGCAAGGTCCTGCTTTCAAAGTCATATTGTGTTTTAGTTGCACTACATTCTGCGTGTTTCGTAATAATATCATGAATATGCACATCTATCAGTAAACAAGGGAGTTTATAGTCATATATCATTGCTCATTACCTTGCAAAACACATTGTTATAATAAGAAAATTACAAAAAATTTTAACAAAGGTTGGATAATCACAGCAAACTTAGAAAGACTTAATGGCTTCCCCGCCTCCCACCCCACACGGCATACCGTTGGCATATGCCATGTGTACCTGTGGCAAGATGTGCTGGGTGTAGTGCACCCAATTGGCCAGGCTGTCCACCAGCTCGCGCACCAGAATGCTTTCGAATTCCGGGTTCTCTACACAGGTCTCGCGTCCACCCACTGCATCCTCTTCTCCCTCCTCCTCATCCTCTTCAAACTGGTAGAAACCCAGCGGGCTGACCTGTGTGCCCGCCGAGATACGGGCGATCTGTGCCCGCAATAGGTTGGCCTCGTTGCCCGGGAATGGTGGGTAGGATATCACGGGCGCATCCAGCTGGCCAGTAAAGAAGCGGCGAATGCAGCGTGATGTCACTATTTGAGCTGGAGTGACGTGCGGCAGCTTCACCCATGGCTTCCCGGGTTCGTTGGTCACAAAGTACGTGTACCTGTGTGGAATGCGATTAGGTTATACTTTCTCCGCTCAGTGGTACATTACAAAGTTAAATTGTACATGTTTTCCTTTTTTCATACATGCCCAATGCTTAAGGCTAAAATATGTGATGGCTATTTAATGGGAAGAGAAATGAGAGCAGAATAATGCAAGACATACATAGCTAGTGAGAGGAATAAGTAAATCCAAAATTTTACTTTTTTTCTATCAAAAACAACTAACTTTAGGGATTATATTAAGTACGTTATAAAGCACTGAATACACTAGCATAGTACCCAGCCCACAGGCAATCTTGTTCCAATTGTGTAACACGTATTTCTGACATTAGGGTAAGGTGGAAAGAGTGCTTAAAATGGTTGATCGTAGTGAAAAATTGAGAATTTGAAGCCAAAATAGTGTCAAAGGTTCAAAAGAGAGAGCCCTCAGTGGGAAGTACTTTTGAAACAAGGCATACTTATCATTGTGTTGTGAAGATAACATTTGTGCTTACTAAGGATTCGAACCCGGTATGCTCGGTGTGGACTTACATGCATACATTAAAACACCTGTCCCATTATTTCTAGATTTGCTGAAGTGCTCTTAGAGCTGTGAAGTCTCAAGGCAATTACTCAAGGACAGTGCAACTAAGCAATAAGAGTGCTCCTCTGCATGGCCACTCCCTTGGAGGGGACCACCCTCCACACGCCCACCTGTTGGCGCCGAAACGTGTTGCTTCACGTGGGATGACGGCAGGTGGCTTGAACTCGGACTTGGGGAGCTCGTCGTCGTCTTCGGTTGCCCCGTTACCGTCCCCTTCGCTCGGCCCGCTCGTGCTCTCCCCCCTGCCACGCGACGTCCTATCTGTCTCATTCCCTTCTTTGCGCCCGGTATCGGGTTCCTCCCCTCCCTCCTCCTCCTCCTCCTCTTCATCCTCACCTTCGCCCTCACGGAACTCCACCTCGGCCACCAGGTAAGCACCGTGTGTGGCCAGCACCTTGCCCCAAAAGCGGCAGCGCTGCAGTGGCTGCGCATCCACCAGCTGCTTGAGAGCGAGCATGATACGGAAGGTCTCCTCCCGGCCCAGCCCCACGCTTGCTTGCTCCCAGTAAAACGCCTGCTCCAAGAGGTTTGGCAGTGTAGAATCCACCTGCATGGAACACCCAACACGACCATTCATTGCAATCGGCCTGTCCGACTTGTTTACATATTAGATTCTACAGCTGGTTCGTTTGTCGAACAATTATTTTTATTGCTTATATTATGCCCTTCTCTAAATTATAGCCATTATTTGACTCTCGATTAAACTACTCTGATGTTGTTGTTGACATGCCGTGCTCTCCACGGCTCATATTTGTAACAAAAAAATAAAATTATTCATATATTGTCGTTGATTTGCTGTTCATATCGGTCTTTTTTTGTTATCATTGCTAACGTGCCGTTTTCTCCACAGCTCTGTGCAGTTCTTTGTGACCCCCGGGTAAAAAGCACTCTAGAAATGCTATTATTACCCAGGTGAGACCCCAATTGGATAAAAGAGCCAAGCAGATGGCTGATGTATGTATGAATGAGTGCTTAGACTCGGTACCATCTCTTCATCGGGGTCCTCTTCTTGCTGGGCATTAGGAGCTGGGAAGAGGTCTCTCTGCAGCTTTGCGAGTTCATCCTGGGCGCTGGGTACCCGCTCGTCCCGGAACGTAGTGGCCACCCCCGCCATGCGAGAGCGCTTCACTTCACGGCTGAGCTCCTCGAACATGTCGATACCTCCATCCGGCCTCTCGTCCAGGAGACGAGACAAGAGGCTCGCCAGGTGATCATACCTGCATCACATGCAACCGGTGGTATTGAAAACTGCGTTGGATATGGCTGGATCCATCTCAATTCGTTTAATGTTCAGAAACTTATGGAAGAGGTTTTATCTGCATGCTTTAATATTACGGCAGATGAACAGACTCATGCATTCATGAGTTTTTAGGGGAATTTCCCCTCCACACAAAACAATAATAGTATATAGAGTATTCATTGAAATAGACGGCAGCACGGTGGCCCAGTGGTTAGCGCTGTCGC
>JAZEWT010000004.1:6538651-6555064 GCA_036362905.1 Mordacia mordax
CCCCCCCCCTAAAAGTTATTGTTGCTGATTTGCCATTCTTATGTCGTAGTTGTTGACGTGCCGTTCTCTCCGCAGCTCCGTGCAGCGCTTTGTGACCCTCGGATGAAAAGCGCTCTAGAAATGTAAGTATTATTATTATTAAATGCATACTTGTAAATCAACACTAGTGTTATTTATCACACATAGGAATGCGTATGCTGCTTCCGTCTAGACAGCAATACAAGCTATTATTGTGGAGTACGCCGATTAGTTAAATAAATGTATACGATTAACAGAACAACTCTATCATTAGTTAAATAAATGTATACGATTAACAGTCCAACTCTATCATTAGTTAAATTAATGTGTACGATTAGCAGTCCAGCTCTAGCCTGTAGAACAGACCTTGGTGCACGATGGCATGGTGAGCAGCACTGATGCCGCACAGCAAGCAGGGCCTACGTTCGATTACCGGCACGGTGCCTTCCTTTTTGTGGTTTTTTTTCGTGTTTCCCTGTTTTCCCCCGTGTCCGAGTGGATTTTTACCGAGTACCCTGGCTTTCCTCCCACAGTCCAACAGACGCGCTGCCTAGGTTATTAGTCCAAACCATATTGCCCCCCAGTGCCCTGAGATGTTGCAATTTGCCAACCTCTCCC
This sequence comes from Mordacia mordax, assembly GCA_036362905.1. NCBI lineage: Eukaryota > Metazoa > Chordata > Hyperoartia > Petromyzontiformes > Petromyzontidae > Mordacia > Mordacia mordax. The sequence continues at coordinate 6,539,288 of JAZEWT010000004.1, forward strand.
CGCTGGGAACTGTTGAAAAAGAGCTACACACAACTCAACGGTTCCTTCCAGCTTAAATAAACAAATATATATATTCTAACTCATGACAGCAAGATAAACCGCGACACCGCGAGGACAATGATGGATGGCGACGGGTGTGGGGAGGTGGTGCCTTCACTATGCAGTGGATAGAGCACGGCTGTGATCATGACGCTGATGCAGGCGATGCTTTGGCTGCTGCTGACGACGATGACGACGTTGACAATGATGTCGACGATAGCGGTGATGACGATAAACGAATCCCCATTGCCCAGTGCCCCGCGCTCACAGCGAGGTCTGCCCTCCTCCTCCTCCTCCTCCGCCGCCCGCCTTGAGCAGGTACGCCTTGGCGCTCTCCTCGGCCAAGCGGCGCCTCGCCGCCGGGTCCGCTCCCTCCGCTGGGCTCGCCTCCATTGCGGGCACACGAGCCGAAGTCTCCTCCGCACAAAAAAATACCCCTCGGGCAAAGACCGTCGACCTCGTTTCCTCGTTCACCCCTCGTCTCTCCTCGTCTCCCCCTCGTCTCCCCCTCGTCTCTCCTCCCCGCCTCCCTCCGTCCTCACGCCGAGACGCCGTGCGCCGTTACCGGGCAACAGTGGCCGCGCTTTAAAGGGCCCCGGGGAGGGGGGGGGCGGAGGGGGGGCAGGGGAGTCCACGTGGTGGCCGCGGCGCCCCCTGCCGGCAGCGCCGGGGGCCGCAGAGCGAGGAGGAGGCGAGGGAGGCGGCGGACGGACGGGGAGGAGGAGGGGGGGGCGGGAGGAGGAGGAATTCCACGCGAGGAGTTGGCGAGGCTCGGTGCGCACGCGTGTGTAACGCACGCACGCACCCCCAACCCCCCTCCCGCCCCCCCCCGTGGACGCGTTCGGGACTCAGACGGGGGAGATGAACGAGACGGGGATGGTGGAGGAGAGGGCGGCTGCAGGTTATGCGAGAGAGCGGACGCTGAACGTTCGATTTTGTTTGAAATCGCGGCGATTATAACGGGGCTTCGGAGGAGCGCAGCGACTGCGCAGTCTTTGAGTCGGAGGCGTCATTGAGGCTTGTTTACCACCAGCCGCCTGCTCAACGCGTGCACCGCCAGGAGGGGTCACCACAACAACCGTCATCAGCATCGACCACAGACCCTGCTGGGTGGCCACCCGCCCTCTAACCAGCTCGGACCTCCAGACCTGACAGAGGCTCCGGACACCACCAGCAGCCAGGATTGCGACGCGGACACCATTCAATTCCTCCGGCCGCTCCCGCTTGGCGTTCCTTCACTGGCGACTACCTCTGCTCACTGAACCTGGCGACGGAAATGACCACTAAGGACTCCCAGCCCAGCCACCAGCCCAACCATCATCAGTCCAAAACACAGAGCTGTCTAATCTTCACTCTATAATTTCTGGACCTTAACCTAGCCACCACAATTATTCCGGAACGCCGACCCATCCATCATTACTTCAATTAGGCTGGAGAACCCCTCCCTGCCCATTTAACCGTTTCCACCACCATTCGTCCAGCAAAATAACCGAGTTTCCTGCGAGCATCACCGGTCCAGGACCCCGCCACCTGCTGCCCTTCCTCCAGCCCCGGGGCCGCGTGGCGGGCCCATGCTCTCCCGCAGCAAGGCGTGCTGCGCTCACGACGCGATCTGCCCGCCGGGCGAGGTGGTGAGGGGGCGCTACGTGAAGCGAGGAGAGCCCGGCCACACCGCGAGCGGTGAGTCCCGGGGGTGGGGAGGGATGGGTGCAGACGACATGGGCACAGCAGAACTCGGCGACGGTGGGCATGGCATCGGAAAAGAGGATGACCGGTGACATAAGGAGAGGTGATTGAATTATTATTATTAACAAAGCGGAGAAGAACTGGAGATAAAGCGAGAACATAGAGGGAGAAGTGAGTCCAAAAACGAGTGGGAGAGGAGAAAGAATGACAGATACTGAAACACGAGACAGAAGAAGGAGTTGGGGTTGAAATGATGGCTAGAGAGGATTGTGACAGGAGAGATTGTTGGACAGGTGGATTTAGACGATATTAAGAGCCGATGGAACAGCAGAGAACTGCACATGAGAGAGGAAGGAGGATAGGGCAGGGTGAGGGCACGCGATGGGACGGATGAGATTGGAAGAGACATGACAGCAGACAAGGAGGGACAGAGCAGGCCACGGGAAGACGTGATGGAGCAGCAGCGAGAACTGAAGGAGAGATATGAGGGCACAAGACTGGAAAGAGGGACAGAGAGGGCAGGAGCGGAGGCGACAGAGAAGCTCACGGGACAGTGGGACTTAACAGCTGTGATTACAAGGTTATCTTTCCGATTGGGGTCAATTGCCAGCGATTTAGAGTACATATACAATATTCAGTTGTTTTATGTTTGTCATTCGCACTTTTTTTTCATAAAGCCTTGAACATTGTAACTGCTGCGCTCATAATACAAGCTGACAAGAGACCAATGTGAAGTCACACACACTTGGGAAACAAGCGTCTCATTCCAGCCTGTCTGGGGTGCTGCGTTCCTCCTTCCACGTTCACGAGGTTGTTACATGCTCTGAGTCATTCATTCCGGGAGCCCCACGCGTGGGTTTTTCTTTTAAACAGTTATATTGGTTTAGACTTTTAAGTTTACAGAATCTTGCCCACCCACGTAAGCAGGGATTATACATTTTGACTGAACTACGGTACAGTAGTTAATTTCCCCGTGCATTCCTTTCAGCCGCATCAGAGGGAGTGATTTATTTTCTAGTTTGCTCACCCGTCAATTCTCCTTTTGCATTTGTAAAACTAATCATGGGCGGCACAGTGGCCCAGTGGGTAGCGCTGTCGCCTCACAACAAGAAGTCCCGGGTTCGCATCTCGGCTTGGGTGCCTTTCTGTGTGGAGTTTGCATGTCTCTCCCCGTGTCCGCGTGGGTTTTAGCCAGGCACTCCGGTTTCCTCCCACAGTCCAAAAACATGCTGCTTGGCTCGCAGACTAAATTGCCCGTAGTGACTGGTGATGGACTGGCGTCCGATCGTGGGTATATCCCTGCCTTGCGCCCTGTGTTTGTCGGGATAGGCTCCGGCTCACCGCGACCTTGTACAGGACTTAGCGGTTTCTGACGATGAGATGAGATCATTCAAATGCAGGTAATGGGATGGCGAATGCATCACAAGATTCGGTGAACAGGAAATGCATCCGTGAAATGAACCCGCAGATTTTCGCGTATCGCTCAAATAAAATACCAATACTTTACTTAACTTAAATATTTCACCTACAAAATCCCTGGATATGAAACAGCTCTCTTGCATGGTATGGGTGTCCCAGGTGTCAAGTGGCCACGTACATAGCAAACGCCTAATAACACGTTTTTCACATTTTATACATCTTGAGGCACGTCGTAATGTATCGCATAACTGATCCATGTTTGTGAGTTAGGAACCATGAATAAATATTGATCTTTGCACTGGCTATGGAAATAGCCTACGATTATTTTCTCACACAGCGGGCATTTATCTGGACACGCATCGCCTAACTTATTACGTTTATCTCTCAGCTACGCCGCTAACGAATAATCATCGTTCAGTCATTATCAATACCCGCTTAATCCTCCCGGTGAGCTGGAGCCGCTGCCGATAGACACGGGACACGGCAGGGCTATACCCATGATAAAACGCCAATCTATCGCAAGACACCGGAAGTAATTTAGTCAGCCGGCTAGTTAACCTAGGCAGCAGCATGTCTTTGGATTGTGAGAGGAAACCAGAGTACACGACAAACACCCACACGGAAAAGGGGTGAATATGCAAGCTCCATGCAGAAATACAGCTGTGCCGGGAATCGAACCCAGGATTTTGCTTCGAAGCGGCAGCGCGACTCATTCTACCATCGTGCCGCCCAATTAATACGTACAAAGTAATACTACGGTAATGTTGTTTACAGCCAAAACTCCACTGCTGGATAACGGCACCCCCATGTCATGTGGCCATGGGGAGTGTTTGATCATTCTTCAAGCTGGTCAATGGTGGACTGGTGAAGGTGGGGAGCATACATGTTGAAGCGTAGTATAGTACAACAATGGAAGTTGCTGTACTGCTAACAAAGTCGCCGCACGGCAAGCCAACAGGCCATGTTATATTCATGGTGGTCACCTATTATCAAATCTGTTTAGCGTCCAAGATTTGGTGAAATGGAGCACTCACTTTCCATGAGGTTTAGTCTGAGGTAGGACAAATCGGTTATAAAGAAAATGTGCGGGAATTTACAAGATTTTTTTTTTGTATCCGCAGTTCCTCTTTCCAGGCTTTCTGAACTCTCCAGCACCCATGAGTCTCTTAAGGGTCAACACCCACGGATTGGTAAGCGCGGAGGGCCAACCCTCGTGGGGAGTTTACCATGGGAGGGCCCCTCGCGTGACATTCAGCTTCAGCCTCCCATGCGGCGGCACGCGATTGTGTCACTGCCTTCACCTCGGAGGGAGTTCAATAGGCATTGTGTTCGAGGCAGGAAAGTGTCAGCAGCCCCATTGCTCAAGCGTTCCACGCGAGCCTACGCCAGGCTTCCAGTGCGACCATTGGAAGCGACGGCAGCGTAGGTGACCGGAGGGAGGAGCAGCTGTCTTATTGCGGCGCAAGGTGCTGCCGGCAGGAGGAGAGCTGCACGATTTTGGGAACGCAGCGCTGAGTCCGCGGTGCTGCTCTGGGTTCTGCGGCTGGACGCACAGTACACGCGCACGCAGTACTCGCAGAAGCTGCTATGCCGACAGGTACACGGGTCGTCATATTATCGCCACATTGTCCTGCGGACATGGAGATTATTGTCAAGGTGCATCGCTAAACGACGTAGGCTGAGACGGAGGGGGTCTTATGCTTCGTATGGCTGATGATGCTGATGTAGAGTAACAGCTTTGATTTTACATTGGGGCCCCACGACCCTGTACAGAATTAAGCGGGTATTGATAATAATGATGGGTTAAACTGCTAGATGATTGTGTGAGGATCGCTGGGAGTTCTCCTCCTCCTCCGTGTTTATGAATGGGGCATTGAGTTGTTATACGTTCCATGATCTGTTGTGGGTGACCGCAGTCTCACAACGGAGAGCTTTTTAAAAATAATTTGCGGTTTGTGTGCCAACGATGAACTGAATTCATTTGTACTCTTAAACTGCTTCCTTAACGAAAATTATATCATGCAGTGGAAAGCGTTCATCCATTGTATGCAGAAATAACTTGATAGGAAAAAATCTGTCTCTATGTATGCATATATATTTTTGGTGTTCTTATATGGCAGAACTATTCTTATCTGCAAATGAAATACCCCCGCGATTCATATTATCCATGGGAGCTGTGGGGTCTGCAAACATAATTTTACCTATTATAGTCTTCGTGATTTTCCCAAAATGAATTGGAAAATGACATCCAATTACCAGCGATTTTTTTCTGGAGAAGTGAAGTAAATGTGTGGATAACCTCCCAGATAATGGGATCCATGACTTTGGTACCCCAAATCACTGCGGCAGAAAATAAATCTGTTCAACTGGGACGCTCTTGTGAAACATACTGTGTACAAGTGACATCCGTAACGTACAGAGTATAATTATTCCATGACGTGTGCACAGGCTCCATGGATTGTGAGCAATTGTTGAAAATCACCCGAAACACCATCATCGTGTTTAACGCAGCATTGTTCAGGATGATGCCAAACTTAAATTAAGCCGTGCTGGCAGATGTTTTACTGTGTTATATGGTATCACGACCAGCATCATGTGCGTTCGTGTAAGTGCCAAAATATATACAGGAAAATCGTAAAAATAATTCTGGCTACTGCTCTCCGTAAGAATTAACAGTCTGTCAGTGTTTTATTTAAGCCGGAAGGAACCATTGAGTTATATAGCTCTTTTTAACAGTTGTCCAGCAGGGAGAGGTAAACAAGTGATAACCGGGGGCAATTTATTGGGAACGATTAACGTAACCGGCGATGGACTGGCGTCCCGTCGTCGGGTGTATTCCTGCCTTACGCCCTGTGTTTCCGGGATAGGCTCCGGCTCACCGTGACCCTATATAGGATTAAGCGGTTTCAGATAATGAGATGAGATTAACGTAACAAGTGATGCAGGTTATGCATTTCGGTGTTACAGTACACGATGACTATGGAGATGTATCTTAAACTTAGAGACTGCCCCTTTAAAAATTAATCCATTCCACGAGTCCAATGGCTTCTGGTTCGAGGAATCGGCGGTTTCCACTCATCACCAGTGAGACCTGAAATCCTGGAGCGGCAAAGCCATTGCTCAAGAACATATATCAGCCCAAAAGCTATTTTACTGATAAAGATCTCATCTCATTATCTGAAACCGCTTAATCCTATATAGGGTCACGGTGAGCCGGAGCCTATCCCGGAAACACAGGGCGTAAGGCAGGAATACACCCGACGACGGGACGCCAGTCCATCGCCGGGCACTGATAAAGATGCACGTTATTATCTTCCCGGTACAACAATATTTAACATTCAAAGGTGTAACCACTCAATTAGTATAATTGCTAAACAATCACGAGTACACGCAGTACGTCTACGCCACAATTCGCAGGGCATGCCCCTCGCAATGCCCACATTGTCGAGCCGTGCCGGGCCGAGGCCCAGTTGCCGAAGGGGGGCGCTTGGCGACGGCCACTGATGGGGTGCGCGCGCGTCTCGGCGCCCGCCAGGTCTCATGGCCCCGCTGGGCCACGGCAGACCGTCGGCATCCCCACGTCTCAGCCGCGCCGACCCCGAGAGCAGCGCCCTGAGCCGCAGTCAAGTGCTTGCGAATGGCGCGCTGCCCGTGAGCCCCCGAGGACGCCTGCCGCTGGCTAACGGCGCGCTGGTGACGGCGCACGGGTTTGCCGAGGGGCGGAGAGGCGCGCTGGCGCCGCGGGAGAGGCGACCGCAGCAGCAGCAGCAGCAGCGCCTGTCGTGCCATTCCCAAGACCAGGGCTTACTGCGAGACACGCGTGAGTACCACGCGCCACAAACCACGTGGTGGATGGCACGGGCTCGGTGGATCACGGTAGACATGCGCCTGCTCGGGAACACTTATTCCTTCCTTTATTTGTTTCAACAATGATTTTAGTTTTATTGACGTCCTTCACTGACTTGCAGTCATTATTGTACTTATTTGATATATTCTGATGTTGTTCACATGCCGTTCTCTCCATAGCTCCGTGCAGCACTTTGTGACCCATGGGTGAGAGGCAGTTTACAAATGCAAATATTATTATAATAAATGCGCTCGGCTGCGAGGTGGCAAAATCATGGCAGTACAGCAAATTGGTTGCGGACCTTTGATTCTTATCTCCACATGTGGGCTGTACAGTTTCTTCCCACGCTTAAACTCTTATTTTAATCGTATTGGCCAAACATTCGAATGTGAGGCCTTGAAAACATATTTTTAAGGTCAGTTAAACTTCCAGCAAGAAGGAACCGGGTTTAATTCCCGGCTCGGGTGCCTTTCTGTGAGGAGTTTGCGTGTTCTCCCCGTGACTGCGTGGATGATGTTCTCTGGGTACTTCGGTTTCCTCCCATAGTCCAAAGATATGATGCTGCCTAGATTAATTGGCCTGCTGAGTATATTGCTATCAGTGCCCTGCGATGTACTAGTGTCACATCCTGGCCACAGCCCTGCCTTACACCCTCTGTCTGCTGGGATAGGCTCCAGCCCCCCGCGACCCTGTACAGGATCAAGTGGTGTTGATAATGATGATCATAAACTTCCTTAATGCAATGAAATTCTGCTACTATTGCAATTTTAAGTGCACTACCATACGCTCATTCAGCCAACCATTGCGCACATGTACATGTAATTAAACGTATAGAGCTCTTTGCCCATCCACTCATGGACAAAGACCTCCCCACTCCGTGTTGGTCATGGGTTTTTTTTTTTTACCACAATTCACCTCTCTGGTCAGTGCTGGATGATGGTTGTGTGGTTCAGAGATCACTCGCCGCTGAAGTGAGCCACAGCTAGACATGAAACTGAGGTTACAGGGGGCATAGCACAGTGCACTAACCACTCTGGCACCACTCCTCCACCATATACTTAGGCTACATACAATCAATGTACACATACGTTAGATACCTTTGAAGTAAACCGCTGTTTTGCAAGACAAGTTACTATTGCATTATTACAGATGCATTCATTGGCACCAAGCAAAACAACCCGTGACTCTCGTAACACTTGCTTCTGGAGCCACGCCAGACATTCACAGTTTTAAATGTTTAAACGTTCGCTCTGTATTCTGTCCAACTTTTGACGCAACGTTTTGTCGGTCGGCAGTGATATATCCTTTGCGTCTCGCGTCGAGCTGCCTTGGCAGTCGGCCGCGTTTGTGGCAACGCGTAGTGCCCTGCGATGGAGTATCACGGGGCCTGCACGTGACCTGGCAAACCGTGCAGTAGGGTCACCTCGGCGACCACAGCCATGAAAACCTCACCAGGGGTCGACGTCGACACCGTGTCGACGTAGAGCAAAGGGGAAGAAGAAGAAGAAGAAGTGGGAACACGCATGCTCCGACGAGATCGCTGCCCCCTTACATTTCGGCAAATGTGAGCATCGATCGAATTTTCCTCACACCTTAGCACCTTGCTTCCTGAAATTGTGGCGCTGACTTCCTAGTAATTGTCTTGTTCAAATTTAAAACCGTACAGCCGGAAAATATTGTCTACAAACCAATGTCAGAGTCAACGTGTTGCCATGCTTCTCTCGACTAGAGACCTTGACCCAGTGGTGGAAATTACACATTATCATGGCAGGGCCATTCGCCCCATTACTGTTGCTGATTTGCTGTTCTCATGTCGGTGTTGTTGCGGACATACCGTTCTCTCCGCAGCTCCGTGCAGCGCTTTGTGACCCTCGGGTGAAAAGCGCTCTCGAAGTGCCATTATTATTATAGGGCAACCACCTTCCCATTCCACCACATACAGTACTGTAGTCTCTTCCTGCAGACAACATGACAGGACCAAATTCCAGTACCCTGAAGAAGGAAAAAAATGAATCCCGACATTACACTGTTGACAAAATATAAACACTTTGTCAAATACCTGAGCCTACAAGAGCCTTCACCATGGTAGTGCCTTCATTGTGAACCTACATTTCAGAGCTCTATTCTCCAAGAACTGGAAATAGTTGAAGTGTTTGAGCGAGGGGAGCCATTCCATGGAAACGCGGTTATTTACTCACTCGTAACAAAGTGCCGGGTCCACAGCCCCAGGGGACCCCCCCCTCCCACGGCCGCTTGCCCCCCCCCCCCCCGGGGGCCCGCATCGCGTGGGCGGCGCAAGCAGTGAGTACAGCCAGTCCCCACACAGCGTCAGCGCAGCGGCAAATATACAAAAACAGGGTCATCGTCAGGCTTTGGTGACGTATTCTTTTTCCTCGTCATTATGCAAGTTTAAAGCCACGGCTCGTTGCTGTCTGCCCGGCGATGGACTGGCGTCCCATCGTCGGTATATCCTTGCCTTGCGCCCTGTGTCTGCTGGGATAGGCTCCGGCTTCACCGTGACCCGGTATAGGACTAAGCGGTTTCAGACAATGAGATGAGATGACGCTCTTTGCTGTTTGATCATTCCGCATTGTGAGTCCACAGTCCAGCCCTGGGCAGTGAGAACGCCAACGATTACTCCGCGTCTGCGGCGACGCCATTGTCTGAAAACAATCTGTCTCAAAGACAACAGCAGCACCCCCGGTTGTCTGGACAATTGTCTGAAGGCGCTGTGTTCTGCGTCACCGCTGTACGTCGACTGGAAGAAACATTGCAACTCTATTCAGCTCCAGGAAAGTGGAACCGGTTGGGAGGGCTCGCTCTTCGTTGCAATGAGATATGGCTTATCTCCAAAACAGCTGCACAGAAGGTTCAGCTGAGCTGCTGGGTGGTTTTTTGACCAGCCCGGGCTGTCTGTCAAGTTGCGAATTTACAGATTTGTGGGCTAACGTGCTGACATTGTCGATTAAGGGCCCCGCAAAGGGATTGGCGCGTGTCGCTAGATGCTTGCGTCGTTTGCTGTAGCGCTATCCCACCGTGTATATCGTCAACTCGGAATACGCTCCTGAATCGTTATCGCACAATGACGGGAAGCACCCCCGAGAACATGGGGCGCACAAAGAGTTACCACAGCATGTGTGACGGCCAGAAAAAGCAGTCACCCTAGCACCACCCTGACACCATGGTACACGGGCCGCTCTCTGTAACTTACCGTGGACACACACGCCACTTGCCAGCCTGAACGGCCGGGCGAGGCGGCCCAGGGGCCGTAGCATGCTGGTTTCAGTTAAATTGGGGCTGCAAGCGATTAAATCGTTAATCGCGGGAACAGCTGGGCAGGCAGTGAGTCACAGTCACGCTGGGCTGAGTTCCTCGTCGGTCTGCAGTGGGGCGCACAGGCAGGGCTAAAGTCAGGATTTATTGGAAGGGCCATGGGAGCACTAGACAAAAGTTAAAACAGCGAGGCTTTGAAATACGGTTAACGTTTGAACCAGGTATGCTTTTGTATCTTATTGTTAACATATTCTGGTTGCCCCACTTGTGCAGAGTAACTACAAACATGCCCATGTCATCGTTACTCCCTACGAGAGGCTTTGCCAATACATTAATGTGCTGATTAACGTCATACTCGTATGCTCAGGATTCATTCAGGCATGGCATTGCATGAACGTCTTTCGTGCAAATTAGATGCAGAGGATACGCTAATGATACATTAGGTTAGCGATGTGGACAAAACTCTACAGACAGGATAGACAAAAGTAAGAAATAACACATATGAGATGGGAAAACCTTGGTAGGTTCACATTTTTAAATGAGTTTCATACAGATTACATATCACAGCTCTTTGTAACTAAAAGCGTTGCAGACTATTGATGATGATAACTAATGATGATGATGATACTGCTTCCCTGTTGTCCCCCAGGCCTCCTCAGTAAACAACATGGGCCTCATTGGGCTCCTGTTTTGTTGGGTGTGATTGTACAACTATGGTTAGTAAATTGATCAAACCTGATACGTTATGAACTCTGATCTCTTTGCAGTCGAGGCATCGTGTGTAAATAGTTTCCACCATTATAATTATGGATGACGGATCACTTGGGTAACGAGCTGCAGCGTGTGTAGATTGCATTCACAGATGCATTGCCGTCTAATGCCCGCGTTCTGCCCGATTTTATGCGGTTTTCAAAACATCTCCGGTCGATGGATCTTGGGGCCAGAGTGGTGGAGGCGAGAGGGGGCTGAGTGGACCGTAGCTGAAAAATCCCCCCACCCACAATAGCCTCAACACACTGTAGGGTGAAGTGCTGCGAACGATCACCTATAAAGGCCGGCACGACACACGAGGTGGCCCGGACCATGCCCGGCCGCCTTCATCTCCCTAGTGGCGATGTCTGCACACCGCACCAGGTACCCATCTGAGGCTGGGAGGGGGGGGACAGGACCAGTTCAGAAAATCGTGACTTTTGTTGCCCGTGAGTGGGATTCGAACTCGGGTCCCCAGGTTCATAGCCCAGCGTGCTAAGCGTCGAGTTGCAGAACAACCTCATCTCATTTTATTGTCAGAAACCGCGCAGTCCTGTACAGGGTCGCGGTGAGCCGGAGCCTATCCTAGCAAACAGAGAGCAAGGCAGGGATACACCCACGATGGGACGCCAGTCCATCACCGTGCACTGCAGGCAAACTCCGCACAGAAAGGCACCCGAGCCGAGATTCGAACCCGGGTCCTTCTTGCTGTGAGGCGACAGCGCTACCCACTTGGCCACGGTGTCGCTCGCTGCGGAACAACCGGGAGAAAGATAATTCAAGACACTTGGCTCAGTCGTAGCGCAGGAAATTGCTTGTTCTGCCTGCTGCGTCACCACTGCGTCAACTGGGCACGCTAGCCAGGCGCTCGCAGCTCACGCCTCTTAAGGTCTGCTCGCGTTGCGTCTCGTTAACACAGTTATCCCGCGGATGCATATTTAACGGCACCCAGCTTTGGGGTCATTTGAGCGGTCAAGTAGCCACATGTGAAGCGTGCGAGCGCTGCGCTCACAGCACGAGCAGTGGAGCTTCCGGTGTAAAATACTATGACGGTGGGGTGGACTTACGTGGCATTGAAATCTGATCGCATTGCAAGGCGCGTTGAAGACGAAGCGGCGGGCGTATTTTATTTTAGGACAGAGAGAGAGAGAGATGGAAAGGTGGGCATAAGCAGAGGAAAATAGGAAGGTCTTGAGACTGGCGTTGAATTGGGGCAATGAGTTGACAGCACGGGCGGCTGGGGGAAGGGAGTTTTAGGTTATGGAGAAGTAGCAGAGGAGAATGCGCTCCTGTGACGTAAATGTTGACGGTGGGGGGGGGTCTTATTTCCTCACAAAAGCAATTGCACGAGTTCCTACTGTCCTCGGGTGACAGCCTAATACGGCGATGATAGCCAAGTCTGACATCTGCCATGTACACGTGTGTGCACACAATGGACATTTGCGTAAATCCCAAACACTGCGCCCCGTGAACTCACGGCGAGCTCAAGATCCGAGCGTCGGCGCCGCCCAAATACTACAGCACAGAGCTTTAGCCTCGGCCAGATTACTTCATTTTCCTTGGCATTCGTTAAACTCATAAGACGAGTTTCTGCACCATCCCCACGCTCCTTTGTGATTTAATGAAACCCACTTCACACGAACCGCTACGTGAGCCTGCAGCGAGCATGAAACGATAACGCGAATTGCAATGCTGCCGTGGGCAACTTTCTTAATTATTCCTTTGATTGTCAAGGCACTGCCTCAACGAGGACATATATTCACGACAGTGCTGCTGCACTGGAGTGTTTGGCGTGTTCTCTTCATGCGCGTTTGGCCGGTGGAATGAAACCAGATTGCCTGGAGAAAATCACATGTATGAGGGGAGAGAACTCAAATACAGGCACCAGATTAAACGAGCCATTGCTCTCATCTCCTGCACACCCCCACAGCCCAAGTCGACAACATATCGAATTGAAAGGCAAATCTCACAGCCCAGGTTTCCCATACACGTACTCAACAGCCTGTCGGCACAAGCTGACCTTTTGGCAAACTGGGCACAACCACGGTGTGTTTTCCATAGGTACGATGGTTATAGTTAATAATAATAGTTGCATATCTAGAGCGCTTTTCACCCGATGATTACAAAGCGCTGCACAGAGTTGTGTAGAGAACGGCATGTTGACAACATCTGAACGGCATATCAGCAATATATATATTTTTTACACATCTGAACTGTGGAGAGAACGGCATGTCAACAACAACAACAGCGGAGTACATCAATTAAAAGTTAAATCTCATCTCATTGTCAGAAACCCCTTAGGCCTGTACAGGGTTACGGTGAGCAGGAGCCTATCCCGGCAGACACAGGGCACAAGGCAGGGATACACCCACGATGGGACGCCAGTCCATCACCGGGCACTGCGAGCAATTTAGTCTGCAAGCTAATGAACCTATGCAGCAGCATGTGTTTTTGGACTGTGGGGGGAAACCGGAGTACCCGGCGAAAACCCACGTGGACGCGGGGAGAGAACATGCAAACTCCACACAGAAGGCACCCGAGCCCAGATTCGAACCCGGGACCTTTTTGCTGTGAGGCGACAGCGCTATCCACTGGGCCACCGTGCCGCCATAAATTTTAAATAATGGCTATAAATCAGTGGACATAAAATAACGGATAAAAATAAAGGCCGATGTCAAATTGAATCGTTTATCTCGATTGGGCAGAGTGTGCGCGCGTGTGTGTTTGCTCAAGAACTAAGGGATTGTAAGTTGCCCTTTTGAACCAGAGGATAACTGCCCTTAACAGCGGAGGTGGTCTTCCTGCGGTGCCGTGACCGCAACCTGCGGCGATGACCTCGCCTTGTTCCCGCACGCAGCCCCAAGCGGAAAGGACCGCCGGCCCGCGGCGGTGGAGGAGGAGCCGCCGCTACCCTTCGGCTGGACGGCGGAGCGCACGGCGCACGGGCGCCGCTTCTACATCGACCACAACACGGGCACGTCGCACTGGAGCCACCCGCGCGAGCGCCACGGCCTGCCCCCCGGCTGGGAGCGCGTGCAGTCGCCCGAATACGGCACCTACTACCTGGACCACCCCAACCGCCGAGCGCAGTACCGCCACCCGCGGGCACCCAGGTGACTCCACGTGTGGCCATGCACGGGTAAACCCGTGAATGAAAGTACTGCTCTCAAACATTTCTGCTGCCACCGTCGAGTATCATTTGATCATGGAGGCCCAGAGGACCCAGCGGTAGGCGCGTCAGCGGGCAGGAGACTGGCCATGCCGTAGCGATGTTTGGGTACGAGGAGGCGGATGGGCTTGGCGTTGAGGATTAGGGTTACGGTCAGGGGCGCTACTCCATCTAACAGCAGCCATCACGAGGGATCGTGCGAGCGAATCGGCACTCCCCACGCGGCGGTGCGTTCTTCAGTTCCACCTGCGTGTGTCAGTTGATCTACTCAGGTGGGCCCTCGCACGGCTCTGCCCAGGTGAGTGTGCGCGTAGCCCCACCCAGGCACGTGTGAGTCCACCCACATGGCAGGGGCTCCCACTGATGGCCACGTGAATCGGAATAACGAAACGCCCCCCATTGTCACGTCCACGTCGGTGACTGTGTGTCCACCCGTGCCAACNNNGCCGCGCCGGACGCGCCCCGCCGAGCGCCGTGCCGCCACCGCCGCCACCACCGCGCTCGTCCCCGCCAACCCGTACCTCGAGGCCGGCGTGCCCGAGTGGTTGCGCGCTTACGCCCGCGCGCCCAGCAAGTACGCGCAGCCAGCACCGCAGCACATGACACCGCATCGTGCTACACCACAGCACGACCACTCCGATCCTCCAATACGGGCAGCTTGCTGCATGTACCCAGATCGCACCTCCATTCGATGGGTGACAGAGCCTTCTCTTGCGCCGCTCCCAGACTCTAGAATGCCCTTCCATTGGAGATTCGAGTAGCTGAGTCATTGGGCATCTTCAAATCTCGTCTCAAGACTCACTTGTTCCATAAGGCTTTCAAGTCCTCTGGCAAGGACTGTTGATGCAGCTCACTGTTGTCGTGCCGGAATGATGGCTCACTGCCGACCTGCGCCTGCTCAGGAACACTTTTCCTTCGTTCGTTTATTGAACAATTATGATATCGCTTATTTTTTGCCCTTCTCTAAATTATAGCCATTATTCGACGTTCAATTGAACTGCTCTGATGTTATTGTTGTTAATATGCCGTTCTCTCCACAGTTCAGATTTGTAACAAAACAAACAAAAACAAAAGTTATTGTTGTTGATGTGCACTTCATGTGTTGTTGTTATAGTTGTTGTGATCACGTTCTACAGCTCTGTACAGCGCTTTGTGACCCTCGGGTGAAAGGTGCTCTAGATGTGCAATTATTATTATCACAGTGCATTGCGAAAAATTATACTTTGCATTACACAACAGATCGCATTGCTATACTACATTGTGGTGTCACTACATTACACTGTACTGGCTTATATGGTGGCCGCAGGCTACCTAGGCCAGCCCTGTGCTAACCGCGAGATGATGATGTATGCTATGGAGTGGGCTTGTTGTGACGTCGCTAAGGCTGCCAACCAATGAGAGGTCAGGAAATTATTGATGACCTGACGCACGCCTAACCCTATTATATATAGATTATATTTCTTTACCGCTGTCGCCTCACAGCAAGAAGGTTCCGGGTTCGAATCTCGTCTCGGGTGCCTTTCTGTGTGGAGTTTGCATGTTCTCCCCGTGTCCGCGTGAGTTTTCGCCGGGCACTCCGGTTTCCTCCCACAGT
>JAZEWT010000004.1:6561993-6596687 GCA_036362905.1 Mordacia mordax
CGCGGTGGCTCCGGCCGTCTGCTTGCACGGATTGCGAGGCTATCACCATGTAATGGCAGCGCATCACCGCCATCCGAAATCTAAATCGACGAAATGTTCACAGAGTGTCCTTTTAACCTTGCAGGAACGCACGGCTCTTGGCGTCCAGGCCAGCTCGCACGCAATGTTTCAACAAGGGGTCTACGTGAATACATATCCCTTCGGCCCGCAGCATCCGCACGCCTTTATCAGATGGGCAGCGCGCTGTACTCTGTTAACTACAGGGGAGAGCGCGGTGCGTCGCGCACACGGCGAGACGGCTCTGCTTGGGGCTCCGAGTCGAGTGCAGAAGCGCGCACGCGTCACGCAAGACGCGGCGCGGCTGCCTGGAAGGCGTGCAGGGAAAGCACAGCGCTGCTCTGTGTTGACTCCGATCCCTGGCCAGCGTCCAGAGAATGATAGAGAAAAAAAAGTTATAAAAATAAAGAGCGCGCTTTTCTCTCCATATAGTCATCCAAGCGTTTAAACCCACAAGCCATTGTGTTTCATCTCCCCGCTACCGTCCACATAAGGAATACTTCAAAGAGGCTGTTCCCACCGCTGCGCACCGGGGGATACGGTCAGATGTCGAAGTCATCGCAGGAGGAACGAGGCCTTCGACGCAGCTCCGTTCTAACGTGGCACTGAAACCGGTTGGCCCTGGGTACGCTGCCGTGGCAATTGCGACGTCACCGTGCCCACGATGAACAGCGGCGCAATACCGCTCGAGTGGAATCGAAGGCATGGGTAGCTCCTAAAAACACGGAATCACGGCTCAAAGTCAAAGTCAAACTGTTGGGAATGGTGACGCTTTCAATGGCCAGCGCTAGATCAGTACAGGCCTACTGCGAGATAAGCACAGAGGGATTTTGTGAGTCTTAGTAAGTCACAATATTTCATTTCATCATCAATTGGCACTCAAATTAGTTAGCAAATGTAAACATGGGTCTAATTACATTTGGCGGAAAAAGCGTTTGTGCGAGGCCACGCTTATTATAAAGACTGTCTCAGGAGCTTCCACCTGGTTGAAACGTCCGTCGTCATGGGAAGTAAATATTGCCAAATAGTTGGAAAATATGTCACCGATTGGGCCATAGCTTTCCATAAATGTTGGCAAACATTATATAAATTATATCAAATGCCTTCGTCCAGTTTTGGTTAGCTGCACCCAGTGTGATTTGTTAATTTAACATCGCCTCTTCATGTGGGGCCTCACTGTCGTAGCGACGCGGCACCAAAAACCCTGACTCGGTGGAACAGAATCACCTCCTCTTGCAGCCCTGCCCTCGGGTCTGAGCAATGTACAGAGCTGCGACTGGGCAACAAAGTAGCTTCGCACTCGCAGGATGCGGCGTGCAGGCCTTCGACGAGACGACAACGAGCAGGCCTTGTGCGATCTACGCAAGAGAACACCGGCGATCCGTTTATCGGCCGCGACGCGTCTGCTTGGTCCGCGGCTCCGCCGATCGATTTGCGAGAAATACGGCCCAAGCAACTTCAGCAGACGCAGTCCATCGGGGAGAGCACGGTGATAGATACGTGTTTATTATTAGAGCAGAAAGTACCCAGTGAGCTTGCAAGCTCTAGATGCGCGGGATTCCTGCGACACAAGGAACTTCCGAAAAGAGCAACGCAACAACGCATTACATCAAAGGCAAGATCAACTTACAGCAACGATCTTTGGAAAAAAAAAATCAACTCTAAATATGAGCATAAAAGTAATGAGTAACACTTAAGACTGCACATAGAAGCAAACTCACAACACCAACTTGTACAAAGATGAAACACCGACCAAAATCAAAGATGAAACACCAACCAAACGTAACACTCAAGATTGCACAAATAACAATAGACGGGTTATGCGGTGCAACGGTGCATGGGGAAAATGTTTTACATTTTAGAGCAAAACAAAAGAAATACGCATATGCAACCCTTCAAAAAGAACAATCAGCTTTTGCAAGCACAGCTGGTGACACGGTGACGGCCAAATTGGATCCATCGCAAGCCCAGGCTCTCCTGAGCACAGGCAATTCGTGATCCTGTCGCCACACTACTGTGACAGACGGGACTCGGTCATTATTTGAAGTTATTTCACAAAAAGTCTACATTTGTAGCTACATCTCAGATAGTATTGGTTGATAAAATAATACAACTGGTCATGCTCGTAATTTATAGCGTTATACAATATATACTGTATACATGCCGTTCTCTCCACACAGCTCTGTGCAGCGCTTTGTGACCATTGGGTGAAAGCGTTTTCGAAACGCAGTGTCATTATTATATGGCCACATTGCGTGCGCCAGTCATGGGGTGTTGTTCCACCACGGTCGTGCCGACGCCACTCGCAAGCCACACGTGCTCTCAGAGGCCGAGTGGAAACGAACAAAAAAAACCCCGCCGGCACCAAGCAAACCATCCCAGGGAAAGACCTCCAGAGAAGATGATGACAGAGCTCCGAGCGGGCACCCGGGCGAGGGGCGCAGGGGGGGCGGCAGCGTGTGGAAAGTTTTCTGCGTCCCGGGGTGAGAGGGCAGAGGAAACAACTGACAACTTTCCCGCTTTCCCAAATCCCTCTGTTCGACGTTTTCCAATCGTCACGAAAACCAACAATGAGCATTTACAGGACCCATCGCTGCCACGGCGCCTAACGCCGGTGTACAATAGCGGGTGTCGTGGAAAAGGAAGCATAGTGTATTTACTGTACTTCATACACGTTAATTACAACTGTTGAGTGTAAAAAAAAATCAAGATGCGGACCTTGGGTGGCCACACTGACTCGAGATTGTGGTTCACTTAGATCTCATCTCATTGTCAGAACCGCTTAATCCTATACAGGGTCGCGGTGAGCCGGAGCCTAACTTTGTTCGATGACCAACAATATCAGTGGCGGACTCCAACCGTGGGTCAGCACTGTCCACTAAACACAGCCACCGCAGCTCCGTTTGTGCGCGTCGTTGCGCGCAGACATTAACGCCTCCTCTCGCCTCTCCGTGGCGGTTCCTCCCATCAGAGGTGCCTCGGCAAAACGGTTGAACCGCGCCGTTGCTGATGCTGCCCCGTGGCCATTCAACGCGGGCAATCGCGCGGCGGTGCGCGGGGGCCATCCCCACGCGGGGTCGCCGGCCCGCGCGGGGTCACGTAGGGATGAGCGGCGGACGTCCGCCGCGTGGACGGCGCCGTCTCGAGGTCTCCATTTGGCGGCGTGACCGCTGCACGGCAGACGTAACGTCTCCTCGAGCGCCGGAGTCAGACTGGGACCCGACGCTAAAAGTGGTCGCAGCGCAAGCATTATTCAATCGCCCGTCCAGTATTAGGGTGCTTTTTTTTTTCCCCTCTCCATCCGAAGCACTTTAAATCTAAAACATATTTCTGTGTAACGAAGTACAGTGTGTTCTCGCTACATTACTTGTTTTTTTTTATACATTCGTTTAAAATGCTGCTGAACATCTGAAACTTTGACAACAACAAAAAAACCAAGCGCTATCATCTTGGCTTGACCTTAATCTGTGGAAGCACGGCGGTCTTGTCTGAGCTCAATGAAGCAGTTTGTTAAATTAACGTGTGGGCCGTCTTCGCTGTGTAGATTAAGCCCGAGCACAGAGGTGACATCATTTCCCAAGCAATGTATCAACGTGACTGCCTCACGCTTAGTAAAATGTAATCCACAGCTCCACGGGTGGCAAAGGTGGACTACGGGTGATAGCAGACGACGACGCTCACGATGGGTAAACAAGACTCGTGTTTTGAAATCGATCCCACCGTCCATCCTGCCGCATGGCTTCCCATTACACATCGTGTTACACATTCCGTGAAAGTTTTTCAGGTGAAAGATACAACTTTTTTTATTTTGTATTTTTACAAAAGCATTCCGAGTCAAACGTCCCCCCAAGCTGTGTTGAGCACAGGGTGGTGATGATGAGCAGCATCACTGCTCTCAAGCCAGTGATGGAAATTTCACTTTCCTACATAAGAGATGTCTCTTCATGACTTCATCACGTCATTTGGCTGGGACTTCAAGGGCATTGCAGATCAGTGCCGTCTACCTATGAACACGTATGCACCATCTGCATCCGACACCTCCTCCAGCCCGAGGGGGATGTCTTCTCTGCTTCTAATGGAAGCAGCTGCTTGAGTTTCCACGTATCTTCTGCAGGCCCTTCTCCGCTTGCTCGCTACGCGGTTGTTTTGAAGGGCGATGATAATTGTGAAAATATTGTGCGCCTCTTTGTACAGTTCACGGGACTAAATGCATTCTAGTATTCGTAGATGTTCGAAAGACAATTGTTTTATAATGTACGACAACCTCTATCCGATTTAGAACCCCAATAAATGACTTGAGATTTCATCGTGTGCTGCCGTCTTCTACTCTTCAGTGGGACATCAAAAGCATGGCCATTCAGGGGCTGCGTTTAGAGCGGAGCTGCTGGCCAGAAGCATTATCCCAGCAGCCCGTATAAACCCCGCTGCGTCCACAGCATGCGTTGCTGTGGACGGCGAGCATAAAACATCTGAAGATAATTTTTCCCTTCATCCACGACAGGAAAAATTAGACAAAAAAAAACTCAGCGTTTAACGGGACTAGCCAAAAGGCGATATAAGCAAAAAAAAAAATACACGTGTTGGGGAAGGGGTGCGTGATTTATCGCCACGTAAAATAAAAATACAGTTTCGATGTTGATTGCTCACCAGAGCTGTACTTTCGGGATAGCTGTGTTAAGCGCTCCTCTTCTCTCCTTCGCGACGTTTCCGCCTCCCAACGTTGGATGCGACTTGAGTCTCGGCACGCCTGAAGATGCCTCCAACGTGAGAGTGAGAGACGAAACATCGCGAAGGAAAGAGGAGCAACGCTCGACACGGTCATCTCGAAGGAACAGCTTTGGTAAGCAATCATGCATCGAGCCGTGAAAACCAACATTCGTACAATTGCATTGTTATCCAATTGCGCAGGTGACTTGGTTACCCTGCGATTTTACCATTACATCAATTGTTTAAATGCATTTATTATTCATAATCATACCCGCTTAATTTTGTACAGGGGCGTAGAGGGGGCAGAGCCTATCCCGGCCGACAGAGGGCGTTAGGCAGGGGAATACTCAGGATGTGACGCCAGCACATCGCAGGGCACACTTTTTTTTTGGTGGGGCGGGGGGGGTAATTTACTCAGCAGGCCAATTAACCGAGGCAGCAACGTGTCTTTGGACGGTGGGAGAAAACCGGAGTACCAGGCGAAAACCCACGTGGGCACAAAAACACGCAAACCCCACACAGAAAGGCACCCGAGTCGAGAGTCCAACCCGGATGTTTCTTGACGCGAGGCGACAGGTTTACCCACCGCGCCGCCCCCAATTATTTAAATATTTACATAATTAGCATTTCAATGGTATTCGTGGTGGCAATTTAACACTGTCGAACCAACTGAATTAACAACAATGGAGCCGTGACTGGTAACATTTAATAAAAATGTATGGTCGCCAGGATATTGCGTTCTCGATGCGAATGTACGCATTTTGAGCTAACAGGCACACGCATGGGCGAGTGGAAACGTGCTGTGGAGCTCGCGGGAGTGGATGAAATCGTCTATAAACGTGAGATCCCCAAGGGAGGCATTACCTACCCCCGGTTTTGTTACTGTACTTACAGGGTAGACCCCGTGTAAGCTGTGGAGCCAGCAGATCATAAACCAGTGCGGCACTCGGGAACGCGAACCCCACCGAACGCATCTCGGGATGTTTTATCGTTCGGGGGGGGGGGGTTTCGTTTCCTGCGATCCCGTCCGTCAGTTTCATCGTTAGCCAACGACAAAACAAGACGGCGCGGCGCCAAACGCTCACAGGCCGTGTTCTCGAGCGCTCTTGACACCGCTGTGGATGAAATGCAGGACAGCTTGGGGGGGGGGAGCGGAGCTGCCCCACCGCCACCCAAGAGCCCCATCGTGGAGAAGCTGCCCAGTCATAATGCGGCAAGCGTCATCACGGGGATTGGCCAGAGCCACGATAATAAAAGGACAAGACCACAATTTAGGAATCTCTTCCTGTGTACATTTGATAAATTGGCTACTTTAACATGAGACGATCAATGTTAAACAGACTCCACTTTTTTGGCCGTCTGCCTCCAGCCATGTATTGCTCGACTTGATACCTCAGCCATTTGCCAATCCACTGCTGGATGAAGATCTCTCCGCGTCAAAGTAGGACACGTCATCGCGCTATTGGACCAGTCAAGGGGTAGGTGGGTTTGCCGAAGACAGGTTTAGATATGGCTCACCGCTGATGTGAACCCCTGGCCAGGAATACAACTGAAGTTCCTAGTTTCGTATGGCAGCTTAGAACCCCTGCGCCTCTTCTCCCTGCAGCGCGTAGAATGCAGTGTTGTTTAGGTATCAGAGCAATCCCATTCCTGTTGTGGCAGTGACTCACCTGACCCTCATCGAGTCATCAAGCGAGGCATCAATCGGCAATAACTGTCAGATACTTGTGCTGAGTAGTACAGAAAGTAAGTTTGTAACCTGTTTGTGCTAACTTTGCGTTTTTAGCTTGTATACCAGGATTGTCTCCAGACTCTTTGGTTTTTACCCACGTGCAAATTTATCTCCAGAAGTGAAAAACGGGAAAACATGTACTGAAAAACCCTCCTGAAAACAAAACCCATTAACAGCTCCGTAAGCATTAAGGGTAAACATTTCAAATTATAATTGCATGTTTTTCAATCACCACCAACAACTCCATTAGCAAAGGCTGACGACAGAATATGTAGCAGAGGCCAGCGTTTTTGGCAGTGGCCCTTGCTGGTGCAGTGTTCAAGCTGTGATTATGAACCCCTGCTAACCAGACCACTTCGCAGTTACCAAACCGTGAGCGATGATTCACGATGCCCGGGCATCCGCTTGATATGCCCACGGCAGCACTAAGCTTCGGCTTAACCTCTCACTCTGCACACAGGCGGTGAGACAGGCAATGACCGTACTTTAATGAAATACTACGATGACAATCCGCGGAGCGTGACCACAGGCCGTTCAAGCCACAAACAAGCGCATGCCAACAACCTCCGCAAAGCGAACAGAACTGAGCGTGGCCGTGTAAACAATAGAATGTGCAACGGTGACCGGACAGCGGCGGGGTGACACGGGTTCACGATATTGAGCGCGATATTTAAATACACGTTTTAAAAAATACATGGATTTTCCCTACGCGAGTACATACAGAAGTCATGGCTAGGCTTATAAATACACCACTGGTTTGCCATTTGCAAAAGAATTGCCACGTAGTGATTTTTTGTTTAAGATAGAAAAATGCATTGTACAGGTTTATGTACACTTGGTGATATTTTGGGTATTTTCATACACGGATGCGAATAAGGACTACATACCTGTATAAATCCACTTACATTTGTAACGGTAATATGGGAATAAAGCCTTGCCTGAACAACCTTAAAAAGATAAAGTAGCCAAGACTCCTTGCAGAGGACTGGAATATATTATATCATTAAATACATGGTTACCATTTCAGTTTGACTGATAGAACCGCCATGACAAGTATACAAATGGCAGCAGCAAGATATTAATGGAAAGTGCTTTGCAACACTTAGTTTTGAATAGTGTGTTACTGTCGGGTAACACTGCTTATTGAAATTTCGAGATAAACAAAATGTTAAAAATAGCCAAATGAACAAAATGAATAAACGGTGTCGCAATCGCACACAATTGATATCTTTTTGCAATATTCGACAATGACACAAAACAGTGTCAACAAGTTAGACACTGACATTGGCTGAACATCGATAAACATTTGGTGAACGCTGACCATCGATGGCCCAACGCTACACGTTGACTGATAAGTCATGGCCAGATCATATCAATTAGATTTTTTTTTAAATCTAGTTGATTCCAAACACATTTCATGAATATGTCCGCAACCAGCGTGATGTGGTAGAAAATTCAGCACCCGGAGAAAAAATAAGACAAAAAAAACCATGCAAATAGATTCTAAAGCCGACCATAGCAATGCAAGGCGCTCATACGGAGGAAACGACGCTACGTCTGTCAGAAACCACCCCCTGTCCTGATGAGTGTCAGCTGCTCTGCCTCCTGGTCTTCCTTTGCAAGCAGCAGCAAAACCGAACAACGGAACCACGGAACGGAACTGCGCGCCAGTGGAACACGGCAGCTCCCTGATCATGCTCCGCAGTTCTATTTCTCCAGAGTTCCTCAATGTTGGGGGAACAAAACAAAAATGGATGACTGTTTTTGGGCAGAAGCTAAGTCATTTTGGAAATTAGCACCAAATTAAATGTTGCATTGTAGGTGTCATTAAAAACCAGTCTGCACGTAGAGTGATCTGACATAGCAGGAGATGCGCGCCGTGGTCCAGTGCTGCCAGGTCAGGTTCACAACATCTACTCTCAATGGCAGCAAACGTCTAGACTTTGGAACGCATGATCGAGATTCGTGAAACAATGTCAACGTGAACGGAGATGAATTGGGTCAATTAAGAGCTACTCACATTTTCCATACACAACCGAAGGCTTTCGTTAACATTTGGCTATACTTCAACCACAATCAACAGCGATGGAGCATATTTAAATAAGCGATTCATCATTTGGTGTCCCAAAGTCTGCAAGATGTCCCTTCTAGCCAGCTCAACAAACAACGCTTTGGCCCAATAATATATATTTTAGTTATTGAAAAAAACCAACACCTGCATGCATATCCCCGACTAAAAACCAGCTGGCTCATTCCTTCCCTGCAGCTTTACCTGAATAAACTTTAACGTTACGATTCCAAATGCAATTATACCTTACACGTGCAGGAAAAATATTTCATCTGGCAAGAGCTTTGGCTGAGGGCTCAAGCCCAAACGTCACCCACGGGTCGCGAGACCCCACAGCATGGCAGCCAGAGGAGGCCCATCAGCGACGTTTGAGGCTCAGTGGGTATACGCGGAAGGACGAACTTTATTTAAATGGAGGTTTGGTCACCACTGGAGCGAGTGCAAGAGTGAAGCCACAGGGAATTATGCAGATGATTCAGCCGGATTAAAATTTGCCAAAAATCACTCGTGCAAAAAAATGTTGATACACATACTTTATAAGTACAAGCAGACTGGTGCTTCCGGGAATTTCTAATGAACTCGACGTCGACAGTGCAGTGCCGTCCACCCTGCGAGCCGTGTGATTGTGGTGGGCCGGTGGCCAGCGTCCTGTGTCCACTCAATCATCTACCCCCCCCCCACTCCACTCACCCCGTCCATGCCGTCCCTCCCTTACCCTGCCCAACATCAGCTTCCCCAGACTCAGTTCATCTTGGCCTTGCCTCTGCCTCTTGGTTGAACGGAGAAGTTGTGTTCTGCGCCACCACCGTTGTCATCTCCGTTCTTTCCACGGCGCACCGAGTCCGAGATGGAGCGCTTCATCTTACCCCACAGGATTCGGCCACCTACCGGCTCCAGGCCCTGGGAGGCCGCACGGGCAGGAAGAGGGCGATGTTTGCGGGCGGGAGGGATCGCGGGGCAAAGCGGCGCGCACGAGAACACGGGCAGGCAGTGTCAGGGCACAGCGATGGGCGTCAAAGCACATGGGGTGATGGGGAACATGTTTATGTGCAGCGGATGGGATGTGAAACATGCAGGCAGAGTTCAGGCGGTGCACAATCAGGTGTCCAGGGTTAGGATTTCAATGCGATGTGGGTAGAACAGCAAGAGGGATGAACGACGTGTGTGCCAACAGGTAGGGGAAGGCATGCGAACAAGTACACGGCGATCAACGGAGGGCAAAGGTAAGGACTTGACGAGGGGACATGAAGGTCGTGAGTACGAGCGAGGGGTCGACAAAGTGGACGACGGGAACGGGGTATTTGCACAAGATTGCAAAGCGGTGGGCAGTTTATGCCACAGCACGGGAATGGTAGTAAATGAATAGGTGGTGGGAAGGAGACGGAGAGACAGAGAAAAACACAAGCATGCGAGAAGGCATCAGTGTAGCAAAACCAGCGAAAGCTGTGCTCAGCTGACTCGTGATTTATTCCTTAATTTTCACAACTGGGTAAGAGCCAAGGAGGTTTTTTTTGCAAAGGAAACCTGCAGAAGCCTCAATGTCAACACAGCGTTGCGCACATCAGTACTTCAGCACATCCACAGTCGTACACTTCAAAGCCACCCGTCCCATCTCAAAACCCTCCACCAATAAACAGTATAGAGCTCCAGAAGAAAAACACTTCGACATGTTTAAAACATTCTATGAATCCACACCTGGAAGAAGGGGATATTAAAGAAAAAAAAATCCATCTCATTGGAGACCATCTTGCAAGGCAGATATTCAAAAAATCAGAGAGTGTCAACATGTCATCAAGTACACACAGGACAAAACATAAAATCCAAACGTCAGTTTCTCAAACAGAACTGGTCTTGACCAAGGAACCATCACAGGTGCAAAAATGTTTACGTCGCCAAACATTCAAGAACATGTCACATATTTTGACAAAGTAATCGGTTAAGCCCACAAACACTGACATGTTTTTTCACGAATATTGAGGAAGTCCAACATTACAAAATAACACTGCTGCAGCGAATGCATAGGTGCACCTCTCACAAGTGCCCCCTTTACCCCCCACTCAACAGCGGTGAGTGACATTAAAAGACAATTAAATTCCGTGTGCACACTCCCTACCAATACAGTAATATCTAGCATATACTATCCTGAAATAGTATACATGGAAACTATACTGTGTGCATGAGAGTTGCAGCATACCGTTGGACAGATGGACACCTGTTTGACAACTGGCGATTATAGTCATTTATTACGTTTATATAGTAGCGCCTTTCCACCATAGGTTCTAAGGCACTGCAGAAATTCACAGAGAGGTGGGGGGGGGAAAGGCAGCCACGCAGTCAGCCAGCACCCCCCACCAGATACTGCATCCTATATACCACACTATTGGCCAATTAATTAATGTTCAGTTGTCAGAGGAAACCAAAGAACCCAGAGGAAATCCACGAAGAATAGGGGAAGAGAGGACACAAACTCTGCACAGAAAAGGGGAGGGGGGTTAGGGTTAAAGCATTTAAGGGCCATTGATCTTTCATTAAACCCTCCTTGAGAATGCATGTGTACAGCTCAGCCTGCCCGACATAGCGACGCAGCCTGTAAGGCTATGTAACACGAGACTTTGTAACACAAGGCAGCACCACTGCACTACCCGAGGGCATGCCAAAGAGCAAATCCCAAAGCGCACCGCCGTCGATACCCAAACCAAAACTGCGTAAGCTCAACGAGTTGCCGTTTTACATGCACACGAGGAAGTGCCTTTCAGTAAACTTTTTAAAGCGCTAGCAACAAATCAGTGACCTCTTGTCATTGTATAAATCTTTGTACGTTACTAGATAACTGGCTAATGACCAACTGTTTCACTGCACACTTGCTCCAAATGTCATTCCCCAGAGCCAGGTGGAACTACCGCTGGTGTGACACCGCGAAATGCAGTTGTTATGCCGTCTGGTAACACGCAGCAGAGCGGGATGGGTGATGCGCAATCAAAATTGAATGTTCCTCATCATGTGGGATGCTGTGTGTGGCAGTGTCCTACATTCTGAACTTAGTGTTCAATTACCCAGGCCACCCTCCCACGTAACTCTGCGCCACTACAATTCTGACCTGGCTATATATACACAGTATAGACTTATAATAATTGTACATTAAGGCTGGCTTGTCGTTCAGATTTTTATTGGTACAGCTACCTGATCCTTAATCATGTCTACCAAGTCCAAGCAAAACAAATAAAATCCATTTTATAATGTATTCTATTCATGACCATCAGTTTCGCACTACTGTGCACAAGAATTAAAATGGCACCGTGTGCACTTGTGATGTGGTGAACTTGTTGCCCTCCTCCAAATATTCTCCAAAAATCTATAGATCGTCCAAATGCAACCGAACATTAAAGTATATACCCGTGCTCCACTTGTGTTAAATGTCGAAAATGAAATGAAACATGTTGAAAAATACAGCCTCCTGCTTGACATCACCAAGGTAATTTTATACATTAATGACTCAAAAAACGTAGTCACAACAAGGCGACATTAAGCATTCAGGAACATAACATGTAGTTGTCACCCTTTCAACATAGTTGTAGTGTAGCCTTGTAAGCAAAAATACCTCTCCCCGAAGCAGCCTCTACTCAGGATCGACAATGCTCAAAGCATACAAGACCGTGCCCATCCAACACTACCCCAATATTTTACGGCCATACTTCGGTCCCATTAAAGGCTTGACGGGATCCATAGTAAAAAAACTCAATGCAACCTCCACCACTGAGGTCGAATGACATCAGAATTGTATGTTTTGGCAGTTTCTCTAAGAACCTGGCAGGAAAAATTATAGGGCAGCCATTCTGTGTTTAGTGTCACATGTGGGAAAATGTCTACCTCTTTTTATATATATACACACACATATGTATTAAAAAGGAGTGGACTGAAATTGAAATGGACCGAACCCTGCGACTGCACAGGGAGAGAGGGTGAGCTTGTCATGGTTCTGAAACGTCATAATGGTTAAAGTCAGGGTTGATGGCAGGATTAGGGTTAGTTTCTCTTCTTGGCGGTGATCTGCTTGGCTCCAAGAATGAGTGCCGCTGGAGCATAGCTGGAGCCCGCTTGCTGTAGGGCCATGCTGTAGAGCGAACACAACACCTGCGGGAAGGGGCATGGAGGTCAGCACGCACGCACCTGATGTTAGGGCCATCACCAAAGCACACACATATGCACAGCTATCAAACAACACGGCAGATGGAGGAAAAATAAAGGCCTTAGTAAAAATTTGGTCACTTTACAATAAATAAATCAAACACTCATAACTGTAATAAATGCCCAAAATGCCAGTAAGAGCCATGCATGTCTCAGTATGGGGAGTGGCTGGCCGTGGCCTGATACGGAAATATATAATGCTTGTGATTCTCAAAATATGGCTAAAACACTGGTCCACAATGTCCAAATTTTAAGAACAGTTTTACGGCATCTTGCCTGAACTTGCATGTTTGTTGCTTTCCCTGAGTGGATGCACATGTGAACTCTGATACTGGCAAACTGCTCGCCAAGATATGCGGAAAGCTACATGGGCAACCTTATTCAGGCGCCAGTAAGTGCTGTGGTCTCTCAGTAAACGATGTGATCAACTGGGATTAATTTAACTATTCACTATTCATTACTGCTAACAAATGCAACAAAGTATACATGGATGAGCAAGAACAAGAGCAGAGCCAGTAGGAACTTTGCTGTCTCCTATCACCTTAAGACAGAGAGTATGATACACAAGAAGCCTCTTTCTGTAATATTTTTAATTGGACCTAGGCAGTACCCCAGCCTCTTGAAGACATGTTATAAATGTCTTTAATGAGAAAATAATAATAATTTATTTTTATAGCGCCTTTCACCCGAGGGTCACAAAGCGCTGCAGAGAGCTGCGGAGAGAACTGCACAACAACAACTAGGCAAGAACGGCAAATCAGCAATAACGTTTTTTTGGAGGTTTTTTTTTTACAAATCCGAGCTGCGGAAAGAACAGCATGTCAACAACATCAGGACAGTTCAGCTGAAAGTCAAATAGTAGCAACACATTTTAGGACATAACAGAAGCGATTAAAAAAATAGTTTACATTTATTTTGACCGCACAGCAGTTACACTCGAATGAATTCACAATGAGATAAATTTCAATGTCAATCGTGACATGACTGACGCACCATAATGGTATGCCTGACCATAAATTTCATGTTCTCTCATTGAGGCTTCAAAGCCATGATCAACAGCCTAAAAAATACAGCCTACCTATGTGCATTTTCTTTAGGAGGGTTCCGAACAACATCAACACGCTTGGAATCATAGTCTGTAGCTCAAAGATGGTGCACAGCACATTAAGGTTAGAGACAAGCCATACTGTGTGGAGTTTGAAGGTGAATTTCTTTAGTACATGTGCAGTATCTTTGGCCTGCCAGGAAGCCTCTCAAAAAAGGAATCTGACAAATCCTTTGCAGGAACATCGGGAAGACAAGTTTAAAAACTCTACGAAAGCTTTCTCATAAATATAATGCGCTGCAATTACTGGTGCACGCACGAATCACACGGGTGTCGAATCGGAGGACATTCACGAAAAAAGCCAAGAGCTCCACTGGCAAAACAATCAAACGGGAAGGCTGCGAATGGATAGGGGCCGTGGTCTGATGAGCAAGATCACAGCAGACGGTTGTGTCCCTTTTATCGTCATCCAGTACTTGACAAGCCAGGACACAACTCATGACAAAGCATGCTGTTTGAGCGCCATCTGAAGGAGGCTTGTTCAGAGTGAAGGAAAAAAAACACACTAAGACATGTCTTCAATGGCAATTATTGCTCGCCGTGCGTCACGAGCAATTAGTGGGAGCGGCAGCTCGGAATAATTCACGCCAGTGTGCGCAGATGCGCCCATGCACTTCAATCAGCGACTCGTATTTCCTATATATCTAGGAAAACAAAGCTGAATGGCCTCGTCTTTCTTTGGCCGTTTTCTGTCACTCAATCGTACGAGTTCTTTATCATCCCATCCAACAAATAGATTAATTATCGACTCGTGTTTTTTCTCTGCCACCCTAACCAGATGTATTTCACTTGCATCTGCTGAAACCATAATAATTGTTTAGTCACTCCCTCTCATTTAAATATAAAAGTTATTACTAAGGCGGCTGTGTGGCCGTGAACCTAAGCTTATCTTTGAACTAACAAAACACATAAAACATCTACTGATCTATCACTCCGTAATAGGTTTTACATTTTAACCGTTTCTGCCCAACGTTAATCCAACATGCAAACAAATCTGGACTTTGTAGAATGATACAAAGGTCAGTAAAGTTCTACTACAAACAATTTCCAACACTACATGGCTGTGAATATTATACAAAAACAAGCAACAACAAGAAGATAATCCTGGCTCTTGAGATCCAGTACTTCCAAAACATGCTGTTAAATGCCACACACTGCTCATCGTACAAATCAGTGCGGAGGCAAGAACAACGACTTAAGTAGACAATCCACAACTTGCAAGCGCAACGAGGAAGCAGCTGAAATTGGTTCGCCGTGTCCCTCAGAAACCAGCGAAATGTCTCATGACTGTCTTGTAGGGGAGGGCTTCTCAACTCTTTGCACCTCACAGCCCACTTGGCCAAATTCGGTCTGGTCTCCACAGACCTCTAGGTAGTGCTCGCCGCCCATTGATGGGTCACGACCCACCTGTTAAGAATCGCGGCTGTAGAACCCAATGGATGAGAAAAACAAAACAGATTGGCCAAGAAGCAGCTGGATGATGGTGACGAACGTAGTGACTTATTTGCAAAGGGATAACAGAGGCAGACATTGTACGGATCGCAAGAGAAAGCAATGGGTGGAGAGGGTTGATTGCCAAACCACTAAAGGCATCCGCATGACCGCCCTGGTTTAGCGACTAATGATGATGATTGGTACAACGTATATCTATTAACCCACACTAGATTATTTAATGGCCGTGAAGATGCGATGATGAATTCACGAGCCCATGAACTGATGGTAATCTTGTAAAGTGTGTGCCGCAAACGTACTGCTGCCTCGTGTTCTCTTTTTCTTGTGGCTATTGTTCCTCCTGTTTGTCCGATGTATACTTCCTCACAGTTGCTGCAAGGGATGCAATATACGCCTTCTGTCTGTAACGGCAGTCGTCCTTTAGGTGATTTGAGTATGTCTGGTATCTTATGGTGGGTTGTGAAGACTGATTGTATTTGATAATTTTCTAGGTATTTCCTAAAACAGAAATCCAACGTGCCATAACAAGAGAACATATACAGAAACCGCAAGAAAATAAGGAGGAAGATATCAAGACCCACGCTTTCCTGCCATATGTGAAAGGCACCACAGACAAAATAAGCAAATACCTAGAAAAATATAAAATAAAAAGTCTTCACAACCCACCAGAAGATACAAGACATACTCAAATCACCTAAAGACCGACTACCGTTACAGACAGAAGGCGTATATTGCATCCCTTGTAGCAACTGTGAGGAAGCATACATCGGACAAACAGCAAAAAACAATAGCCACAACACGAGGCAGAAGTACGTTTGTGGCACACGGATAAATCAGCAACAGCAGCACAGTGTAGATAAACAACATAGAATCGATTTTGATAAAATACGAATACTAGCAGCCATCCGCCATAAAGGTCCAAGATTACTTCGTGAAGCAATTGAGATTCACAAGACAAAAAGGACCATGAACCAAAAACAAGAAATAAATATAAAGCTCAGCCAATCTTGGAGGCCAGTTATTGAAGGCAGTAATACACAGATATAGAGCTATTGGGTGTGGACATCAGAGGGGGATCGCCAGTTGTGTGAGAGGATCTTTCATGAGATGCAAATTAGGGGACTAGCCACAGATAAAGCAGGAGAGGGTTATCGCAGTTCCGGGGTGTGAATAGGATAAGTAGATTAATGTTAATGTGATTCAGATGTAGATCCCACACAACAAAAGATGACTCGACACATACAGAGTACCCATATATATAAAGGAGCAACAGGCACTACACACACACACTGTGCCTGAGGATACCTCTAACGTAAGGTGAAACGTCGCGAGGAGAGGAGAGGGAGCGATCGACGTGGCTGTCCCTCGACTCTTTACAAGTCAGGCATGAGGACAAACGTTAAGATTCCTTGTGAGACTGGATGGAGGAATGCCCAAAACGAGGGCACACAGGGGCAGAATGGTCACGTGTCCTGACCAAAGTAATCTGAGCTTATGAATATCAAAAGCAAAGTTACACATGATACTAATTGTATCACCGTCTAACACTGTACCAATAAACACGAAAAAACATTGGATAAAAACATCAGACAAGCAAAACTTTGAAATGTCAAGGTGTAAATCTGGAATTTGAAGTGTGTTTCTTTTGAGCGTGTGCTCTCCAAGTGATCATTATGACAATGCTTTATTTTCATTTCTTAAAATGTCTGCAGTGGAACATTCAATAAGATCATTTTAAATCAGCACCCTTTATCACACACAGTGGACTGATTCCAAAGTAGGACATTATTATAAATTGGCCCTGGAATTCACTGGAGTTCTCCTTGTAAAAATGTGTTCGCTCTGAAACAAAAAAATTCAGCAGGACACAAGCAGATTACCCGACATGCACTTCGACATTCCCAATGGCTGCGACCACAGTCAACTTAACCAAACCTTGCAAAACGCCCGCGCGCCTCCCTCACGCACGCACGCACCTGGTTCCAGATGATCTCGGCGACGCGGTCTATCCAGACGCCTACGTCGCGGAAGGCTCCCGAGTAGCGCACGTAGGCCCAGACGCACAGCGCCAGTAGCGCGGCGCCCACCGCCATGTTGCACAACGACGCCACAAGGTCGAGACCGACGAAGCCCGTGAGGCCGGACACCACGTAGAACACCAGCATGACCACGAACAGCGTGGCAGGCGTGCGCGCCGAGTGGAAGATATTCTTGCCGTCGTTGTGCTTCACAAAGTTGGCGAATAGCTCATCCAGCTCGGCCTCCAGCTGCTCCAGGTAGCGACGGCTAAACTCCTCTCCACCCATCTTCTTGGTGGACGTGAACTGTGCCACAGCCATATACCGGTACTCCTGGTGCTTGCGCTCCAGTTCGGGCGGCGCCATGAAAGGGCGGTCGCCGCCGCAGATCTGCAGTCATCAGTGTCACCATGAGCAATATTTTCATCGTTTGCACAGGCCACTGTCAATAGTAACAGTAACAGAAGCATCGCTGTCCTCAATTACATCTTCATTGTTGCCAAGACATCATCACCAGCTACAGCAGCATCAGCCATGTTACAAATGTCATAATTCCATCAATAATTATGGTCATCATCATGGCCAAGTGCGCCAATTATTTATTTATAAAAATCTCTGTCCGAGCTATGTGAGCTGCATCTAAACAATCAATGTAGACAGAGGTTTAAATAACCATGATAACCCAGATTAAATTCAGAATACTACATGCCAGACTAATGCCACATTCAGGACACAAGGTGTTGTAAAAAAAAAACGTGCACCAGCCCACCAGACATCTAATGTCACCAGACTTCCCGTATTTAACAAAAAATATGTCCAATCCACTGGTGGATGAAGCACTCCCTAATGTAATTTCAGCCATGAGGGTTGTTTAACCATACTTCACCACACTAATCAATGCGGATGGGAAAATGTGTTCAAAGCACGTTTAAAAAAATCGTAAGAAGTCCATGAATTATGCTTCAATCCAGTTGTACACATTAAAAATTAATATCAATAGAATTGGCTTCATCATTACTACTGCACCGACACCCCAAGTCTGGATACCGAGTCAGCGAAAGGGGAACGCAACCTCAAACAGACTAGGGATATTAAGGATCACTTTCTCTCTTTTGAAGCTTTAAACTCAGGTCGGCCCAACCCGGATGACCAATCCAGGAGCATATAATCAAGAGCTGTCGTTTTGTGAGTCATCTCATCCTTCAAGGAGGCTGCAGAAGGACACGCCACCATCAGTTTGTCGCATGTCCCAGTGCACTCCGGTAAATTCAGGCACGGAAAATAAAACTGGGCCAACATTCCTACATAAATAAATAATTATTCCCAGCGATAACACCTGCTTATGCTTATTTCTCTTCGTGTTAAAACGTTAAGACCACCTTATGCAAAGCAATGCTTCAGCACCTCTATGAAATCATGAATGGACTTCAGATATTCTACAGCTTTGTACTGGCAAACGTACCCATAGTTTAATGAGCTCGACCTGAGCTACTAAAGCGTTGATATTGCATTGTACTAAGCTGATTGACTTTTGGCAACACCTGGCAAACACTGAGAATTAGGCTTTAAAGGGAACAATCTCTCTGTGTGGGCTAATCGGTTTCAAGGAAAATGCATACATTATCGAAGCACTTTTTTGCACATTTTACCACAAATACGTGTGTTTTTGACAAAGTGGACAATTTGTGAAAGGTGTCTATTTTGTATTGGTATAATTGCCATAAACGGAAAAAAAACCTCTTCTCGTTTTCACATCTTTGTATTGGAAAAAGTACCCATTGTTTAGATTTCAGATTGTTTAGACAAGGAAGTTGTATAATCTAGTCCAATCTAACGAGGTCTGGCTGAGGGGAAAGTGCATCAAGTGGCCTGGTTTGCATACACACGTCACATTCAATCTCCTGCCGCACTGTGTGTGTTGTGTCAGCACGACACGGACAAGAATTCATATCGGCGCCTGCTCACTCCCAGAAGCTACCTCTCCACCCTCTTATATTCTTAAGCCTATTTTCAGACTGAGCTGAACTGCAACATGCCTTTTGGGAGCAGAAGGGTGTCTGTGACCAATGCTCAAAAATTCACAAATCAACAACCTATGTCTCGTGCGATCTTCAGCAGGCCATCTTGTAACCTTACATGTTGTCTCGGCCAAACGATGTCTATGTAACCCACCGTCCCCACCCCTAAAACGCCAGACCAGAGGCATGCGCCACCACACCCAGCTTTCCACTAGGCTGTGGTGGAAGTGTCGAGTTGTTTTATTTGGCTCGGTGGACCAAAGGAAACGCTTCGAGAGGCATCGGACACAGCGCCAGCGAATACTGAATAGATGCCATTGTGCTACGTGTCTCCGGAGGCTCAGACAGCGCCTGATTTCCCTTTGGAGCTGCTTAAATAGAAAACTCACTTTTGAAAAAGGAATACACTTTGAAGAGCATTCTACGAGATGCAGCGAGTTCAAGAAAACCGGAAGGCTATGTTTCAAAGCCAAGTAATGCTTGCATTCATGAGCTTGGAGCTCTAAAACAAAAATAAAAACTTGAATGGAAAGACCAAAGTCACTTAGGGAACAGCGCCTCCTCGAAATATATGACAACTGAACGTTTGCCAAATCTGTAGTAGGATCACCTTCCACCAACTGCATTTATGCATCGCTTACGTCCATGGAGCTATTTGAAAAATGAAAACCAAAGATTAAATACATTGTTGGAAGAATTTGTAATATTAATGACGCAACCAAAAATAAATTCGTGAGCTTTACATAGTTTAAAAGAATGTGTCAGTAAGCTGCACAAAATAGCTTCAGATGTTTTTTTGCAGTGTGCCACCAGCCTGGCTCAAATTTGCTGAAACTTTAAGTGTGTCCAGAACTCTCTTTTAGCTGGAGCAAGACGGAGGCATTCAGCCTTACTGCAAAGCAGATGACACAGCTCAGCCACACATTCCTGCATTACTATTTTAAAAATGTATAAATAAACATTTGTGCATAACTACATTGCAAGTAGATATGTTTTGCAGCAGCTTGGTTGTCTGCAACTAAAGGCTTAGAATGATTCGGAGGAGGCACGAATGAAAAAGGTAATGTTTCTTTAGTTAACGCACAACAAAATGGTCCACTAGTCATCTAAAAGCAGCCCTCATCAGCACTGCCTGCACTCAACTATAAATAGAAGTAAAAAAAAATCAAAGAGATTCAGAAGAGAAAAATTCTGGCCCATGTTTCAACTTTCAACTCAAATATGCCTTTTAAAAACAGACAAATAGGACATGGCATCTGTGTTTTTCCTGTTTTTTTTTTTATAAATTGTAAGAGTTATTATTTGGAAATTTTTTGAGAACATAATACCAGAGCTAATGGAGATGCTAGACAGACATTTGTACCTATTGCCTGTAGTTCAACTGTTAATTACAAACAGTTCAATTGGGTTTATAAATCTGTACGTCTACGAAAAAATCCATCATCACTATGATTAAATTGGTTGAAGGCCTTCCAAAGCTACTGCCATCACAATCCTGCAATGTAATAATCCACCTAGCACCTGCACATAAACAGAGTTCATCTCTCCCATCTCCTTTACAGACATACCTTCAGCAATGTAAGTGACCATCGATAATTTAACAGCGACTGATGACAGTCACTGTTAAATTACATTGTTGAAAACTATGACAGCCTGATAAAAGACAACATATATTTCACATCGTAATGCTAACAAAGAAAGGATGTTAAGTTTATCTTTTGTTACAATTTTCGTATATATGCGATTTGGCCACAGTCGATGTACACCAAGGCAAATTCTTTTGCACATAACGCAAGAGGGTATTTTTTATATTTATGTTTTACTTGTGTATGGCACCAACATTGGTGCCATGACGAGAGGGCGTCAGGAGAGCACAGAATGATTTACCATCCCTGTTAATGAGGTGCAGACTACAGTGGGTTACTATGTGGTCCATAGTTCAGTCTGCAAGGCCACAACTGCACAGTAGCTAGCTAATCTTTAATATTTCAGAATGGAAGATGGCTGTCTTCTTGCAGCCCACCCGTTACATGCATGACTCATTTTAAGCACAACTAATGCTGTCATTTGTGCAAAATATGTAATTAACTCAAATGCAGGTGTGATCGATGGTGTTAATATTTTGCTGCATCAACCAAGTGACTGACATGCCAACCAACAGACTAAAGCAGACTGGCTGGCAATAAGGTGGGGAGTATGATCACAGTGAACTTGACAAAAAATGTCAGGTGATTATTATCTAGACTTCTCACGCCTCCTGTAGGCCATCGCATCTCACCCAACTTGAGTTCTGCAGCACAAATGCAGTGACCACAATGCCCTCACCTGTTCCATTCCCTTCACGTAGCTGTCCTTGGACAGCGCCACTGCGGCCAGGTTGTTGGCCTCAGCTGTGGCCTGGAATGAGACCCAACAAGCCCAGTTAACTACCGACAACGCCTGCGCAACTATTATCAGCGATCAATGGCAATCGTTAGATATGACTGCCCGACAGGGAGAGAGGTCAGAGCAATGAGGCACTGCTCCGCACTGCTGAGACCCAAGATAGCAAAGAAAAAACCTGTTACATTCCCGGCACGGTAGAATTTGAGCAAAAAAATAAATAAAAATAAGCAACGACCGACTCAGAATGGCAAGCCGTAAATAAATTTTGGGACATTAGTTGCCCAAGGTTATTATATTGACTGCAGACCACAATGTACATCAAATGCTAGACGAGTGGCATACCTAGCGAGGCCCAACATGTTTTTCAATGGAAATAGTTAACAGAGAAGTTTCATTCAGAAAGTGAACAGGCAGATAGCGAGCCACAAAATGGGAGTGTTCTGCTGTGGATCAGTCTCAAGAACTACCCCCTGCCAAAGGACACAGTACAATAAATGGCTTCACATTAAAAAAGAGATTTTGCTTTTACATACGGCTATTCTAACTCAATCATATTTTGACCAACGAACCACACTGGAGCAGAGCCATGAAATGTTGTCATTGTTATTGTTGATGTGCTGTTCTCTCCGCAGCTCTGTGCAGCGCTTTGTGACCCTCGGGTGAAACACGCTCTCCAAGTGCAATTATTATTATCATTAAATGTTCATGCACATGAACACCAACCTCTTCTGTCGTTTAAGTGAGCTACATGCTGCCATGGGCAGGCACGTAGCACCATAAGCAATTTAATTGTGCCCATGATGCGTGCGGCTATCGCCACCTTATCCACGATGATACCAAACGTGACCAAAGACCCAAGGTAGGCCAATATATGGAGAGTGGTAACGGGCCACAGTGTGCAGAATACCGGATGATCAAGGTGTACCAGCGAAGCAGTCCAAGTGCACGACGGGAGTGACAGGGCTCACCTGCAACATTGACTTGGGATGCGGCAGCTCCTCACCCTGGTAGATTTTCATGTATGCCTGAAGCAGTCAAATTGCAAAATAAAACTTAGGAGGCATTTAGACATCATTGAAGACCTTAACACCAAGGCCAACACCTATAACCACACTGACGGTTTCAGAGTTTGATTAACATATTTAATTAGCAGTGCTAAAATTCACAACTGTACTCCAAGACACCAACATACATCTGAGCCAAAAATATATTGTAAAAAAAAAGCGGTATTGTTGTTGATTCGCTGTTCGTATGTAGTTGTTGTTGCCAACATGCTGTGCTCTCCACAGCTCCGGGCAGCGCTTTTTGACCCTCAGGTGAAAAGCGCTCTCGAAGTGCGATTATAATATGCAAGACAAACCCAACATAACCTCAACATTCATGTTCATAGCATTTCAAGATTAGTATTACATAATCCAAGACCAATTGATTATCACGGTTCATAACAGCAAACACATTTAAGTATTTGAATAAAAAAAGTTGTTAGAAGCAGCTGCTATCCTCGAGTGGACCAGCATAGTTCAGCAGAGAAAATAGATGCCCCAGTGTGTTCTTGGATTGTACCGGGTATTGTTCAAAAACTTGTGTCGTCATCAGCTCAATTATTTTTCTACTGTGCATAAACAACACGTGGTAGAACCTAAAAAGAGAACATAAAACTACACCACACAACCGCAAATACCAAAGTGGCAGCGTGTGGAATTTTAGTGCAATCCTGTGGCAGGTAATCTTTTATTACAACTGCTCTGGTTTCCTTTCACAGAAAAAATGCTTACGAAGCAGAGGCGCCCAACGTTCCAATGCAGAATCAAACTGGTAAACCATTTGAAGCTTAGTAAAGCTTTCTTCATTTACTAAGTAACCACTTTTAGCCCTTTACAAAATTGCCCCACTGGGTAAAAGCCTCCTCATGCTGTGTCAGCAAATAGGGGATGTTTAACCATGCTTCACCACGTCAGTCAGTACGGTTTGGTGTTGACAGGGGAGGGGCCTAGAATTTGTTAAGAGACCACTTACCACTGATATCAGCCACAGTCGAGAATCTAACTCAGGTCGTCAAATTAATAGTGCAGTGCGTTAGCCATCACTTTCTTAGTTTCCCACTATTAATCAACAAAACACGGCGCTGTGGGTTTCACTCACTTTGAAGTACTCAACGAGGCCTCGGCAAGTGATCTTGGAGCCGTTAATCTCCTTGACGACTAGGCTGGCCGGTGACAGGAGCATTGGCACGAGCTCCAGCAGATGCTTCTTAAACTCAGGGTCGATGTCTGCTCTCCGACGCCACAGCACGACCACATCCCACGTTACACGTTACCACCTTCATCCACTTTCGCTTTTCCTCTAAAGTTGTTTAATCAGATCCCCTAATTGTATCTCAATTAGACGAAATGCCACGTGACGAAGAATCCATATAAAATTCTCGCATGGCCGTCCACCACCCCGTTCTGAAAAATGGTCTGCAGAATGAGATCATAAAATGACTTCTGAAAGCCATTAAAGCAATTCTCTTTTTTTCCACGATTTATGGAAGAAAAATTTACCATGCTCTCTGCTACAGAGTTGCTTGTTCCACAACAGTCAAACTGACATTTTGTTAATTCAAGAACTGGAATTGAGCCAAATTAAACGCAAAACCCAATTTAAAGCAATAATTGATTCATGCAGTCACTGGTAACGGAGCTGAAACCACCACTGCGCTACAATTGAGAACCTGGTTTATTCACGCGAGGCTGTCCAGATTTAATCTCAGGATTTCAAAAGGCAACAGCTCAGCAACCCGACCTTTAAATCACCCAGTCACTGCACCTCAGGCTTCGTTATTTTTTACATGTGAAAACGGCACATTTTTGTAGGTTATTTTGCTAAATCTTCAAAC
Source organism: Mordacia mordax (assembly GCA_036362905.1). Lineage (NCBI taxonomy): Eukaryota > Metazoa > Chordata > Hyperoartia > Petromyzontiformes > Petromyzontidae > Mordacia > Mordacia mordax. The sequence continues at coordinate 6,586,599 of JAZEWT010000004.1, forward strand.
AAGCGGATACACACGCAAATAAAATTGAGCAAGTTGAACAACTTGCGCTGACAAATGTGAGAGTGAGAAACGGTTGCATATGGCAGTGCTCCCATGCACATCTTTGACGTGAGATTTATGTACACGGAGCATTGCTGTGACAAGTATCTCCCTATACTTTACAGCAGTCATGCACTTTTACTTTGCAATGGTACTTACACTTGAATAAAATCAATGCATAAGGCACATCTATTTACCTTCATGCTGCCCACTAACAAGGAGGCACTGTTCTTTAAAATACATATATATTGGTAGCTGAACTTAACCAGAACACTGGCAAACAAGACTCTGTTGTCGTGGGGTATTCGGGATCACGTTTAATGAAGGGGCGTTCATGGGATGTCTCTTTTGATGTTCGATGCGAGACATGTGGGTGGTGACAGATCGGGGGCTCACTGCTGTGGGGTCGAGGATTATGGGCCACAGATCTCTGTACTGTTGCAATATACCTCCCTCCGGTGGCATCGCAATGCAACCAGGCACGGTGGTGTGGGAACGTAGTGCAACACGTTTGATTTGGCGGTTGCTGGATCATGCAGAGATCATCAGATGTATCCAGCATGGGGGGGTGAAACATCAAGAAGAAGAGTGGGGGACAGCTTCATATGGCTCTCCATAAAGAACAGCTTCGGAAGGCAATTCTCAAACAAAACCATTGTTTAACACTGCTGATAGGCACCTCTCTCAAAGTCATACGTGAATCCACGCTACACCTGTTTACAAAGTCCCTCTCGTCCCATCCATCTCCTCTGCCAGCTACCAACAGGCCCCTTATGAGCTGTAACATGCTTCACAGTCCTGCAACTACTCTCCTGTCCAAACTCGTAAGCCCCCAATCGTTCCCTTTTGCACCATCTTCATCGGTCTCATAGATTTTAACATGACTTAACATTACTATCATTTAGACGGCCGTACATTCAACTAATTCTCCTGTTAATATGCATATGACTCACCATCCCTCCACTAAACATACAGTACAATCGATATTAACTTAATGTCCATTCAGCTGATGTTAGATTTACATACATAGCCACAAGGTCGTACCAACCTGCATCTCATTTACATATGTCTATGTAAAACAGCAGCTGCTCATTAAAACCAACACCTCACATTCACATTATATCCCTGTAAGAGCCATAAATTGTCTAGGAAATTCTACGCATCTCTTCACCAAATAAAACCAAAGGGCACTGTGCAATTGTTATTAAGATGATGACATAGCCTGGTTCTTCAGTCTATCGCTGCTTTTCTGCAAATTCTGTTTAGCAAGAATTCATTCGTGGCAAACCGCTCACGTTCAAAGACGGACAATGTGCGAGTCCGGCCAGAGTGTGGCGTGAGACTGACCGACTACTGACAAACGCGAGACCAGCAGGGAATAAGGTTCGCCGCATCAAAGCACCGACCTGTCCTCACGCATGTTAACTTCACGTGTCCGCAGTGCTGCCGTGGGAGCACTGGGTACACGCGGCAAGTGCGTAACTTGAGAGTTTCGCGATTGAGCACCGCCTCAGCGTTTGATGTGAACTCAGTACAGGGGTCACGAAAGTAAGGACAAAAAAAACGCACAATTTTGATTGAAAGGGGTTTTTCGAACCCCACAATGGTGCATGAATATTGCAAGAGTGCCTGTTTAATTATGAGACTCTAAAAGCATTACACAAGATGCTAGTGCCTCCATGATAAGCCACTTGTAATTTAATTACAATACCTTGTCAATTCTTTAAAGCTCCATTAAATTTCTCACAGATTACATAACAGCTGAGAGGCTCCTGAAGTTGCCCATTTGTATCTAAACACGCTTAAAACATTTTCAGAGCACACTTCTCCTCAAGTTGAGGACCATGTTAAACACTCACGCTCAAACATGCACTAAGCAGCGGCACTCAGCTTATGCTCACAACTTGTTACTGCGGGCGCAAAAATCCATCATTAAACCACCTCCACCATGTCCACGTTGGATTCCACTGCAGCACAACTCCCAGAATCACGTGCATCTTTATCAACGCTGGTGAATCCCAATTGGACAACTCTGTGGACCGGTGCAAAACACAGCCTGATAACTGTACTACACCAACAGCCGCCCCCACCAACTCCATCACACTCCTTCTCAAACTGCTACAAATTCATTGCAGCCATGTACGAGGATCTCTCAGCTGTTCATACATCTACATCACTGGCGGCAGACATCCAGGCTAAACAAATTGGTGCTTTTTGTTTGTAGTTTTGTTCGTGCAATTTATGTGATACTGTTAACTTTATAATTATGATTATGGTTTTATCTTTTTACAAATTGGTGCTTTGAGTTCATTTATTTACATTTTGATTCAATATGTTTGTGCATTGGTCTGTTAGAACGTTTGTTGAATCACAGAAGTCCGGCATCCAGAGCTTGCATGCTCACTATGTACTTTCTGCTGTGATGATAAACATTTGCCTATCTAATAAACGGGCATGTGGTACAGGTGCGAAATCTAAAGCAACTGACATTTGCCGTTGGCGCATGTGCAGAAACTTCATCCATGGCTAAGTGAACATATATATACTCATGATGTTTGGCATCTGTGGTCAGTTGCATGAAAATAAACATTGTCTTTTGCCCTGTACATATTAAATAGACAAATTTTCTTCATAAGGAGTTTTACAGAAAACAGCTATCACAATGTAAAATAGATTACTTGTGGACACTGTGTTGGCAGTCACACACGAGCAAAAATAACAAAAAAAATCAACACATTCAAAGCATTTATTTACTTTTAAGGCTATGCCATTGATGGATGTGGGTTTTTTGGGGGGAAAAACAAGGTGATTACTTCTTTTTATGATAGGGCTGAAAGGAACATTTATCGTTTTTAAAGGGTACGGAAACTTCCAAAATATGAACGTCATAAAATTGTGACACCAGCTGCAGATAGGGTTATTCACGCCAACACTGGATAAAGGTTGACATGGATCGTTAGGGAAAGCGTCACACTGTGCTGAGCAACACACACAGTCGACGGTTAGGTGAAGCCGTCACACTGCACCAAGCCACATACGTCGCTCACTCACTTGGCTGCCACAGCTGGAGACACCCCGTTTTTTTCCCATATCCGCCCAAAGGATAATAGACTAATACATCAACAAACCACCTGGAATGTAATAAAACAAGAAGATATTAAAATAAAATAAAAACAATGGATAATGCTTATAAAACAAATGGAATATGTCATGATTGAAATGTGAACTTAACATGGCTTTTATTCATGTTTGAGCCATGGGTACGTATTCCTGGGTGCATGCTTTAGTGCGGGCATAGTTATTGATTCTCTAAGTTCACTTACATCTTGATCTCTCATAGCTCTCATCTATACAGCCTTTCGTCACGAAAACCCTTACCCAAGAGGCCAGCCTGAGTTACACCCTGCAGTGATGACAACAAATGCACCAGGCTGAGATAAAAGGAAAACAGGAGGCAAATGTAAGCAAGGGTTGATGGCAGGAGATGCATCAAAGGGGATTCTCTCAATTCAGTTTTATCTTGGGTTATGAATGGGTTTAGCTGGGAATTTTTGTTAATCTCTTATGTGGGTCACCAAAGCCATGGGTGCATATCATCCCAGCGACACTGACCTGACAAGGAGAGCGATAACTGAAAAGTAGCCTCTCTTAAATGGAGGTTAAACAACCAACTTCATGAATGATGGAACATGCCCAGTTTCCTTCTCTTGTAAAAGAGTACCTTCCTTTCCAAATAATATGGGATTATTTCTACATACAGATGTGAGATTATGCTTCCAGAGAGTGTAATAAAAATGTGGTATATTTTTTTACGCAAATGGCCAAATAGATCAAACGCAGAAAGTAAAGTTATGGCTTGGCAGGCAGCCTGCCAAGCAATATTGTAGACAAACAAATAGAGACACAAATAAGCAATGGAGGTAGGCAAACAGATGAATAAATAGGCATACAAAAAGCAAACAAACAGACCGAAAGGCTGACAACACACAAGTACGCGTGATATATAGAGTGCTGACTGGGCGGCAGGAGTGTGGCTCACCGGAAAGCCGCCCATCAAAGTGAGGGTTGGTGGCCACGTTGAGGCCAGGGTGGGGCATGAGGAAGCATCCGATGTGCGTAAAGCAGCTGTGGATGTGCTTCCTCACGCTCTGCAGCTCCTCGTGTTGTTTCTCTGAGATCTGTTATGGATTTCATGGACAGCGATGGCAGAGGTTGGGCGAGAGTGTGATTGAAACAAACGTTTCAAACACAACAACGGCTGCCCTAAAAGTATACAGCAAAACAAGTGTTTACAACTTGCTTACATTTCTCCGTATTTGTGATAATGATGTAGATGATCACAAGCGCTATCCCCAACCAACCCCTATCTGGACATGAATGGGCATGATACTGCAGGTATACCGTTGCTGTTGTTGATGTGCCGTTCAGATGTTGTCTTCACATGCCGTTCTCTCCACAGCTCTCTGCAGTGCTTTGTGACCCTCGAGTGAAAAGCACTCTAAAAGTGCAATTATTATCTCAAGGCTGCACATATCGTCGTTTGCGCTTCATCCTTTAACTGCTACTTTTGTTATCATTCTTGGCAATCGTATATGACATGACAGCCTGATAATAATAATAATAATGAAAACACAGTACTGACCTCAAAGTAAAAGAACTTGACCATGTAGGTGCATGTAAAACCCATATCGTCTCTGGTCTTGCCACTGGCATGAGCTGGTAATCACATATATAGAACCACAAAGGCCCTGAACAAGAGTCACCTTGAGACGTTTCTCCAGGAGCTTGGTGCCACCCACGCTGCCGTACTCAAACTCGTAAGGGAAGCTCCAGTCTCGCACCAGCAGCACCAGTGACTGCACGGCAACATGTCGTATAGTTCACGTTAAACAAGAACACAACCAGCTTGGGATCGTGCACAGTCATACCCAGGCCATTTGCACCGGTCTGTCGGACCTGAGATTGACGCTTGTCAAGAAGAAAAAATACTATAACGTTATATTTAAGCATTTTTTTCCAAGCACGCATGTGTAATTCGTGATCATTATCAGCCATGACCTGGCTGAACTACTCCAGCCATCATACTGTAATGTCAATGCAATGACATAACTGGCATATAGAGTGCCCTGTCAAGGGAGTAAATCATTATCATCCTATCTGTAAGCTTTTAAAACCCTTCTAGATAACACACACCGCACTTCAAAATAACATGGACATCATTACACACTTGTGCTACTTGTTTGTAGAAAATTCATTCATTATCAATACCCGCTTAATCCTGAATATGGTCAAGGGGAAGGCCTATCCCAGCCAACAGAGAGCGCAAGGTGGAGGAAAACCCAGAATTTGACGTCAGTACGTTGTCGGAGACACTGTATTAGGCAATTTACTCCAAAGACCAATAAACCTTGGCAGCAGCATGTCTTGAGACAATGGGAGGACAGGCTTCCCAAAATTACATAGACTATCTGAGTGTGTGCCTGCACATACACAAAGGCACACACAAATTCATAACTCTTCCATATATTCCTCTAGTGAAATATAACACTTCCTGAGAATCCCTCGGAAAAGGTATTTTTTGTCAGTTGACGACTCTCCATTAAAGTAATTTATTGAAAGCGATAACGATAGTAATTAAATGTGATTCACCTGAAAGGGCTTCAGAAATATTTCCTCCATTGCAAGTTTTCCATACTCTGTGAAGAGCTGTAACACAAAATTAAAATGCATTTCAAAAAATGTATAGATACAAAAAATGTAATGCAATAAACACAATAATTACACCCATAACGAGCAAGCAAAGCTATTGCTGGAATTGAAATGGTATAGTTATTGTTGGGAGCTCTAACACTGCATGCAAAACGCTCAAGCCACACCCTCTGCTTGAACCACAGCCTCACATGATCTACCTATATTTCTAAAACATTGTCATCTCTTCTTTCCCATCACCCCATTGCAGCTCAGTGCCATTCGCAGTAAGTACCCAAGACATTGATCTCTGGTTTCGATGACCCAGGCCAGATGTTATTGCTGTGCGCACATGTTAATTGTGTTCAGAAAGTCCGGTATGCATTCCTGTTGTCCGTCCCAACACAGGTACACCAAATAAAGCCGTGAAACACTCCGTGAAAGCCAAATTGGGCAATTGTAAATGTGGCAGCATGGGAAGACTACTGCTAATATATTTAAAATTAGACCAAGTTTTAGGGGCACGAACAAATACATTTCAATACAATTTTATTTACTCGTTAAGAAATTATCAAGGGTAACACATAGTGAAAATAACACACTTTAAAGTTAGGTTAAGATAATGTTGTACATGTGGTAATGTGAACTAAAACTGTCATGTCAACTAAAACTGTTTATCACTTGGTGTAAAGAAATGTTTTTTTTTATTCCAGGACATGCAAATTTGATTTTAGCAATCTTTAGGATGTTTTTTTTTATTAACACAATATTTAATATTCATTGCAAGAAACTTAAGAGTTCTGTATGCCAAGTGCATTGGTTCAGTTCAGTATCAGTATCCGCTTAATCCTTTACAGGCTCGTGGGAGGTTGGAGTTTATCTCGACAAACACAGGATGCAAGGCTCAGCCATATCCAGAATGTAAAACCACTACATCACAGGGCACTTTTTTGGGGCGATTTACTCAGCAGGCCAAATAACCTAGGCAGCAGCGTGTCCGGACAGTGGGAGGAAACCAGAGTACTTGGTAAAAACCCATACAGACACAGGGAAAACACGCACACTTCACATAGAAAGGCACCCGATCCGGGAACCTTCTTGCTATGAGGCAGCAGTGCTACTTACTACACCACCATGCCACTACAAGTGTAATGGATACGACATTTTATGCAGGAGGAAATCTGCACTCACTTAAAAACACCAAAAATTTGAGACAAAAATGTGTTGCAATATCAAATGATCAACTGGCATCCTACATGTAGATAATGGTCAAGAGACATACTACGCTTGGAGTCACAATAACCCAAACCCCACGCACCTTTAGAGTGCCATATTAAATAACTCTGTATGTGGCTCTCATAATACACTGCAGCGACCTTATCACAGCATCGGACAGCTCGAAGGAATGCTAGAACCCTGTCCACCTGATGTGCAATATCCCCTGACAGTTGCATTGAATAAGGAGAGTTGTGTCAATTTACATTCCGTTATTGTGAGCAAAAGAGTGAGCACGAGGAGCACCCAAAGAAACAAACTGTAAATTCAGAAGGAACAAATTGGCTTGACATTTTTTTGCACGCAAATATACAAACTATACCAACACAAAATAACTAACACCAAATTGTTGTGTTTTCTTCTCTGTTAATACAGACAGGAAAGATGTGAAAGTAAATGCAATGTTGACTTAAACTCGAATCCAATCTTACAGAAACCCACACTCGCAGCTCTAGATATAACCACTGCACGACACACGACCATCCAAAAGTTATAATCATTTACTGTTATTATTATTGCGACTGCCAAAAATCCAGCTTATACATATTCATTAGATGATACAGCAATGCACCAAGATGGCAAAAAAGTGGGTTTCTGGCTCCAAGCACTGATCACCACAATCACCACAATGGGCATGGCCTTACATTTTGGCATTTAAGAGGCCTCAGGCATGAGTGTAAAAGACCTGGGATCAATTATATGTCCAGCAGTATTGTTAGCTACAATTGCATTGTGACTGTAATTCGTTACCTAGAATCAATTTCTAAGTTGTAATTACCCATAGGCACGGTGCGTGTTGTGCGCACAAGCATGCGTTACCTGCAGGTGTTGCAGATCATCCTCCTGGATATTCTGGGACAGGTTATATACCTGCACACAGACACATCATTATCACCCTGGCCACTGAGACATCATTCTCCATATACATTTACAGTTTACCAATAGCTATAGTGTGATGCCTCTGTTCAATAGGAGCCCAAAGCAAATCACACCATGAGCATTCTGACTGTGGGATTAATTTGCTGTGGAAGGTATTTTACAAGGTATTTTTTACTTAGTCGTTGGACGGCATTTCATTCAGCGTTCCCACATCCTTACTGAAAGTGTTGCACCCTGACGCATGGGAATGGCCTAAGTAAGCACCTACCCATTGTTAAAGACCGTGATTCTCTCCATTAGCAGTACCTACGCTGAGACCACCAGCAAGATGAGTGTTCCAGTCTCGACGGCAGGAAAAGGCTTGACCCAGGCTATAGAAGAGTGCTGGATCCACGCTTCGAAACGACTAACACTTCCCTGACTCACGTGGGCATACTGACTACATAATCTGCAGTCAAGCATGCCCACCGTTTGCAGATGAAGGAGGAAGGTGCAATGACACTGACACATATTTCAAATCAACAACAAATAAGCAATTGAAGGCTCAATTGCTGACATTTGGCAACATTTTCGTGCTTGGAAACATAATTCACATGTCTCCAGATGTGCTGAAATCAGTGTAATGGGAAACCCACTGCAGAGAGGCGATGTTACAAAGGCTGCCCTGTGGGACTCTGCCGTATTTTTGTTGTATATGTGCTACTGAAAGCGCCAACAACACGAATGAAGGGCAAATTCTGGAATAAAATATGGAGAGAAGCACTGCTTTTATATATAATGTGCCTATTAAGTATTTTTTTATTAGTCCCTCATGTGAAAATGCAAAGTGAAAAAAACAACGAACGCTGATGTGTGAGATCTTAAGAAAGCTATTTAAAGGCAGGGTCCAAGTACATTGTTTTAAGCAAAGGCATCAATTGCAGATTGAGCTTAAGCAAGTTTTAATGGGTGTTGTGTATATGTAAGGGAAAAACTAGGAGGGGAAGTTTTTTTTATGCAGATCTGCATACGCAGCAAGCAGCGTAAGCACATCGCTCCTCACGTGCTGGAGGGTATTCAGGAGAAGCTGATGGAAAACATCTGAAAACAGCACGCTCGTGACTCTGGGCTCAAGCACAATTGATTATTTCTGAAGAACCACTGCCAATGGCCCTCCATTTCGAATCTAAAGTCAATAATGTACACTATAACTTTGTGAATGATGAAGGTGATAATGGTGAAGTGATTTAATAGCAAATTTGGTATTATTTGGTAGCCTGTATCGCGGCTGCCAATTTTGATGGTCAAAACAATTAATATGCTATTTTTTTGCCTGAAACAAATACACGATTGGATTTGACATAATTGCAAAGACAGAAACAGGCATGCATTCAGCAGGAAGAAAGCACATGAACAAAAGCTTTGGCAGCAACCTTAAATCTTATAACCTTAAGAGCTGAGAATATTTGGAATACTATTTTGTCGAACTCGCAGGCAATTCAGGTTCCATCACGTTCTGAAAATTACAATTAAAAAAATGGCACATGGAAGTGTCTTTGAAAAAACAAAACACGTCCTCAACTTAGGACAATCAGCAGCTACGCATGACCAATGTCCCTCGGCGAGACGTTGCCGATACACTTGCACACGTGCGCAACCTGCAGAGAACTTGTCATGGTGCTGAGGGCGAACACAGTGGCGGAGTCGCGAATGGTCGACTGGCTGTCGAACGTTCCCTGTGTGTCCATCAGCAGCACGGCCACCTGAAGCGGCACAGCCGGGCGGTGGGGGCAAACCAAGGCAATGACAGCGAAAGCAGCCATGAAAAAATACAGTAATGGATAACAATTAAGTATCAAAAACGAAAGCACAGCAAACATATTTTTTATACGGCTCACACCGGCAACAATTTACCAAAACAAATTGAAATTATGAAATTGGATGCAAACAATGACCTTTAATTAATTAAAAAGTAAGCTGAAGGGGAGAAACCTAATATTATAAGTAACCTAGAAATCTCATAATCTGTAGATTATTTACTGCGCTATTTATACAAAGCTTCACACAGATCACCGAATTCAGGCCTACAATTTCAGGGCTCCGTGGGATAAAAATGACTGAATTAACTTAGATTGAAAACAGGTTGACCTTACATGTGTGCACCAAAAGGCAACCGTTATCTTTGATAACGGCTTAGCTATACATCAATGTCTAATGATAAGCCGCACT
>JAZEWT010000004.1:6598092-6608294 GCA_036362905.1 Mordacia mordax
CCGTCCACATATCAGTGACGATGCAAAGTGTGCAGATGCCATGTGTGCAGATGTCATTTCACATGGATGGATTGGGTTGCAGAGAAGTCCTGAGGGAGACCAGGGAGAGGTTTATGACGCACCTGTCTGTACATGAAGCGCAGCAAGAAGTCGAGCAGGAAGGACTTTCCCTTTCGGAAGGCGCCAGCCACCGACACGACGACCACCTCCTTGTTGCGCACCTCGGGCCGCAGCAGGATGCGCTCAAGCGCTACCTCGTCCAGTTCGAAGGTATGGTCGCCCTGTGCCACGACGACCTGTACGGGCCGTGCCTCCTGCACCAGTTCCATATCCGAGCCATCCGGCGTGCTGGGACTCGACGCATCGTCTGCTAAGAGAAGAGAGCGGCACATGCGCCCGTGTCACGCGAGGGTGGACCACAAGGACATGTGGATTAACAAATGGGCAGATGGTCACAGACGTATACAGACAGAGCAGCAAACAGGTGACTGGACAGATGATGGATGTATCTGTCTCCACCTCCCTGAAGTCCGCTAATAAGACACCACTACTACTCATGCAACATCTCCACACTGTGTCTGCTCATCTCACTCAGTGTATCTCTCGCGCTGCACCAGTCTCCACCTCCACAGCAAACATCCCACGCCTCTTGTTCCACAAATTTCTATGCTGTGCCTGTCTAATTACCCCCACATATAGCCCAATACACTAATGTCTCATTTCGCAAAAAATTAAAATGAAGAATTTTTGCGTTATTGCATTTTAATAATGAATAAGCCTTATCGTTACGATAATGAATTTTCACTAGAACGAAAAAACGCCAAGGTGAATGGTCGTAAATTGCAAGTCCTGCCCACAATCCCTCTCCCCATTTCGTTGTGCATCCTATAACCACCTTTGTACGGTAGCGTATTGTTGCTTGCCGACTGTACTCATAGCAAGTCAATGATTTCCAAACCTCCTTGCCAAAATGCCTCAGGCATTTATGGCAAGATCTCTGTTAATGATGTAGGTTTTCACAGCTCGACGCATCCTCAGGCGCCCCAGGATGCCTCTAACGTGAGGCGAAACGTCGCGACGGGGAGAGAGGGAGCGATCGACGCGGCTGTCCCGAGAGAGCAGCTTTTCGAAGCAATCATCAAGCTCTCTATTAATTTAACAGGCCCTCTTGATTTGTAAGGATGACACGAATTGGGACCGTAACCTTAGCATGAGAAAAAAAAAGTCGACGATGCCCTTCGTTACTGTAGGGAGCTCTATAAAACTAAAAACAAGGTAAGCAAATGTCACTTGAGACTTTCTTTAAGGTGACTGTTGCTCCTTTTTTTTATAACTACCTGTTGATCGTAATAAAGACATGTGAACTATATATTTACCTTCCTTTACTATATTTTAGATACAGTATTAGTTTAGGTCATCTATCTCTAATTATCTCCTTCAAATTAATGGAAAATTCAAACCGTTTTCAGGGAAACAAATAGATGTTATTGCAACAGAAAATACCCAATTAGCTTACAAGCTCGAGGTGCGAGATGCATGCAACACAACAAACGTGCAAACTGACCAACATAGCAACGCATAAAAAGGTGAATGCATACTCAATAATAACGGCGTTACTATGCAGGAAAACCTTTATGACTCATCATTCGTGAGCATTTGGAGACGTGGAGCAATGACGTTCCAAATCGATACAAGTACCTGATGATGCTGGCTGCAATTATCAGCAAAATGTCCTATTTCAATGTAAATGTTGTGGGTTCGCTCTCCGATGCATCGGTGTGCTGAGACGGTAAAGAATTGGCACGTTCTGTTCACGTGACAAAACCTTAATGATTGGCTGTGTCAGGTAGAGGAGGGTTTACGGCACATATGTTACGTGATTCTGACCCAAAAAAAATGTATAAAATTAGTCACGAAGGCCTTCGTATTAAAGAAACAAACAATTATAAACATGCTGTTAAAAGCAGGAAATTGTGTTTTGGTAGCCTAATATTTTCGCAAAGCTAAGGTTACACTTAATCGGTCTCCTACAAAACATGCGATTGGAGTTTTTTAGTTTTACCACAACGAAACTATTTGGTAGCCACATACAGAAAAGGTTAAAAAAATGTGCCTTACGATTTTACTCAAAGAGCAAGCTGATTCTTTAAGGCAGACCATATTTTATTTTGAAATGCAAGCTGGCACACAGCAAGTACATTACTTTACTGTAGGTACAAGCTCGAAATAAATGCCAGAGAGCACAATACTTAAGTTTAACAACCTGTTCACCACCAAAATACCGTAGGTGTTAGTTGAGCACACGTTAGTCTGTAACTATGCGTCGTGCGTCTATACCAACAGCAATGTCTCGCGTATATATTTGGTATTTCTAGTTACTGTGCATGAGTTGCATCACAGAGATGTTCATTCATTTAGCAAGTCATGTCTTCTGGCCTACAGAGAAGTGTTCCAAAAAATCAAATCAAAGCACAGATAAAAATTATGTAAGACCAAATTTCAAACTCCAAAGCCATTCTAAGAGCTTCACTGGAAAATATCGCCTGAGCAATTTGTTTTGCTGCTGGTGACAGAAGATGTTGGAACGTGCTTTGCCTCTAAATAATGACAAGAGGCATCCCCTGACATGAACCAAAACAGCTGCATAGTCATGCTGAAGCACAGCATTTATTGAATGTGCCTCATTACTTCCCTATCGTAGTGACTATCAAGTGGTGGAAGTCTTATACGTTTCCACTTTGATGTGTTTTGACGCCATCTATTCTGACAGAAAGATCTTGGTGTTATTTTGCACTCACCCAGCGGGGTTAACCTATCTTACATGCAAAATAAAATCTGTATGCAGGAGACACTCAAGAGCAGTCCACGTATAACACAACCCAGATATAATTCAAAATTATCGTCATAATCATTATCAATACCCACAATATGCGTGGGTTTCCATTAAAAAAGCAATTATCTATAGTTTTAGAAAAACTGGCTTATTCAGTAAGTCAGTGGTTTCACATGTAACCAAAGAGTAACGTACCATCACCTCTCAAGATGGATGAAATAATTCTCAGTTCATCCATACCACAATATAGTATTAGCATATTTGCCTAATCAAGAAAGTCGTAATTTGTTAACCTAATATGCCCAAATAAAAATCCACTTCATGATCATACTAATGATTAGCCCGCTTTGTTAAAGTGTATGAAATATACATGTGAAACGATAGCACGGCCAACAAGACATGGAGCCGCTTGTCACCAACTAGCAGCTGAAGCCACAGGACTGTTCCTGACAGCAGGTGGTGGTAAAATGGTCAAGAGCAAAATTAGCATAATAGATTACTTTCAACTTGAACATGATCTGTCAACATTTAACATGACCATTGCAGCCACTAGAGGTGCTGCCATTTGTCAGTCTTACAAAAAAATATTGCTCTTGAATCAAATCCCAATTCTTAATCGTGGCGATTTATCACATTGCAAGGGCAGTGATCATTCCAGGCCTACATTTCAACTTGCAGGATGGGAGGGAAGAGTGACTTGTCGTGAGGTGGCAGAAAATAAAAATATGATAGCGATAATTTCATTCCAGGTTTGAGATACTTTACAGTATTGGAAATGCTTCTGGAAAACTACATTTTGAAAACAAAAATATTGTGTTTTTTTCATGCATGTCATCATAAGCTTCATAAAAAATTGAGGAACTAATACGGCTTTACATAAATGCATAACTGCCACTTACTGCCGTCAGTTATTTGATTTCGGTTAGTATCATTATGCACATTTATTTTAACCTTAGGTTGCCTTTGTTTTATGCATTGTTACGTTCGTCATTTCAGACGTTTGTTGTGTCACAGGAATCCCACGTCCCGAGCTTTCAAGCTCACTGGGTACTTTCTTCTGTAATAATAAACAATAAACAGCAATATCTGCGCGACTGATTCACACATTTGGCTTACATTTCATGTGAACGCCTTCGGTGAAGTGCAGGCGATATTAATGCCAAACACTTCTCACCTGGTGTTAAATAAAGATGATTGTACCTCAGGTGAACAAGGCAAAACCCACCACCCACACCGCATACCTTGTAGCACCTGTGATGTCAGCAGAAACTTTTGGTAAATTAAAGCCAGACGAGAAACAAGTCTTAAGAGGATATATTTTATGTGATGCACTAAAGGAATAGGTTAAGCCCAAACATTCTAGACAAGTAATTATTCCCAATAAGTTGAAGATAAAAGCCCTCTCCATCCAACTTGCTACAGACATTCAGGCCAGGCTCAGAGTTGCACAATAATTCCTGTATTGAGCCAAAACGTTGTGAGATACCCAGAAATTACCCAATGTGATTTTATGAAAATGTTTTATTCCAAATCTGTTTCTCAAAATGAATTTAATCTCCATTAAACACAAAGCAAAACACTTACGAAATTCCATTTATAGTGCAAATGTGCTAAGCTTCAATGAATCACTAAATGAATTACTATAGATATGACTTTAATAAATGGCTGTAGCAAGCACAGATGTAAACACGTACAAGTGCTTTTTTGTTAAGTTAGTATAGGGAGTCTCCTCTCTTCTGACACTGCCCCATTTCAATAAAGGTCTATCCATTGCTGGTTGGTTTCAAATGAATATTTCCACTCGAACATGATGAGCCCTCTCTTGGCTGCATGCTGTTCTCAGCTCTGGTCAAGAAAGGTTTGCAGTCAAAACCTGACAATCACATGATTCCACAACAATCATATGATTTACTTGCTCTGGAGCTTCACAATAAAAGCAAGTGTAAACGAGATCGCAATAAATCTCATTTAAATACCCGTTGAGTCCTTCTCTCAATCCAGCGAAGGATAAGGGCCTCCCTCATGTCATGTTGGTTGAGATTTTACCATAGCATGCCAATCCGTGCGTAATGGCGAAGGGGAGAACAGACGTGAAGAACAACCAGCGAATGTTGCTGCACAACCCTATGCTGCCCACAATATAACTGATTTAAACACATATCTAAGCATACATTTAAACACTTTCGAAAAAAAAGAAAGCCTCATTATGTAACAGCACAAGGGCAAGCATTAAGTTGAGATTTGTATGCATATATATATATATCCGTGGCCTCCATCATTTTTGAGCCAGTGACAAAGATTTTTGGGAAAAGCAGCTGAGGCCAATTTTTCTGGGGCCCTGCACCAAGGCATCTCTACAGCAGCACAATTACCAGCAACACAAAGAGTCAGTGATGTACGACACAGCACATCCAAAAGTCTACCAGCAAGATGCATCTGGTCAGCTACGCACTCCTTGATTGCCACTCAAGGGGATACAACGGGTAGAGTGAAAAATCACATGAAATATCAACATTTTATTCAGTAATGGGGACTGCTGCACCACCTATATCAGTATGGACGTTTTCAGCTTCCGTATTTTTAACGTGTTATTATCTTCGTCGTTTTTATTTTGCACTGCCCTTTGGTTTTGTCCGAGTAAAGCCAGTTTCATGATGCTGCCAAGATGTGTGTTCATTTTTTCATTCTGCATTGCCACACTCCTTGCTTAACGTCACTATTTATATATTGTTACATCTTTGTCTCATCTCATTATCAGAAACCGCTTAATCCTGAACAGGGTCGCGGTGAGCCGGAGCCTATCCCGGCAGACCCAGGGCGCAAGGCAGGGATATACCCACGATTGGACGCCAGTCCATGATCGGGTACTGAGGGCAATTTAGGCTGCAAGCCAATTAACCTACGCAGCAGCATGTTTTATAGACTGTGGAAGGAACCCGGAGTGCCCGGCGAAAACCCATGCGGACACAGGGAGAGTATGCAAACTCCCACACAGAAAAGCACCCGAGCCGAGATTCGAACCCGGGACCTTGCTGTGAGGCGACAGCGCTACCCACTGCGCCACCGTGCCGCCCGTTACATCTTTGTAACAAAGAAATTCGCTTTTTGATAACCAACACCTACTTACAATGCATTTCATTTCACACTTCCTCTTTCCCTAACTCTGAGGAAACTGCAGTAGTCAGGACTTGAAGGCCACCACCAACCATGCCTCCTTACCACAGGGATTTATTTTCGATGAGCAACCAGTGCTTGGTAGTTTTGTGCAGGAATTCAAAAATGCGAAGTTGGATATTGTTCGTGTAATGATGGTACTCAGTTAATACTGCCGCAACCTGTTAGTGGAATGCACAAAATGTAGGCATATGACCCTTCAGGCGTCAGGTAAACATATAACTAATTCTCAATAAAAAAGGGGCGGCATGTTGGCGTAGTAAGTAACGCTGCTGCCTCAGTAATTATCCCTGGTTCGATTTCCAGCCCGGGTGCCTCTGTGTGACGTTTTCGTATTCTCCCCATTTCTGCGTGGGTTTGCACTAGGTACTCCAGTTTCCTGCCATCGTCCAAAGACACGCTGCTGCCGAGATTAATTATGCAGCTTAATAAATTTCCACCCAAAAAAGTGCCCTGCGATGTACTGGCGTCACAACCTGGGTAAAGCTTGCCTGGCGTCCTCTGTCTGCCACGACAGGCTCCGGCATGCCGCGACCCTGTACAGAATTAAGCAGGTACAGATTCTAACTGACTGCCAATCAAATGTGTGATAAAGAACGATACCAGTACGTTATTTCTTTAGCACAATCTGGCTGGATAGTTTCTGTGGTCAGAAAGTATGAAACACAATTCCAATAAAATTCTGTATGGAAGCAAATATTGTCCCTCACGCCTATTGGCAAACAGCGGTCTAAAACTGAGAGACTTGACCACACTAAGACATTGCAGAAGTTCGACTACTGACTCAAGTCAGAGATGAGCAGCGGCCCATTGCACATGTTCGGCACTTTCATTCTAACTTCATTTGTTTTGATACATGTCAAACACTGCTCAGCACTCCTTTTAGAGGGAAGGCACCTATTTCTGTGGAGGATTAACTTCCTCCAACGGTTAGACTGATGACCACAAACACGGCCAACAGTTGCATAACTTTGGTACTGTTATTGACAATGACAAGATTACCTTGTACAAAATAAACACCATGTTACACTGCAATAGCCCATTACTAACAAGGTGTTACATCACTGGCTGGACGCAGTCAATATCTTTCAATGTAACCCTGAAATTTTAACAAGGGACAACTACAACTTTGCGAAGGACATATTCAAAGTAAGCACGGCTGAAAACGTATTCTCTCTTTATGGTCATATTGATTTGTAAATTTCTATGCAAAGGAAGATACGCTTTAAAATAAGCTTAACAAAAGCTCATTTGTGTCTCAAAACACTGTTAACGTTCCTTGTGAGTTCAGCAGAAGAATAATCATACCCGTCAAGAGGAGCAGTGTGAACATTAAAGTTAACATAACCACTCAACATGTAGTAAAGGCACACGTTCTTAAGGCAGACAGACAAAGCATCACGACAAACTGGCATCACGACAAACTGTCAACGCAGTCACAAAACCACAAGCACCAAGCTCCATCAAGAGCCATGATTTGTACCATCAGCACCACCGTCTACACCACATGCTCATATTAAATGTCGGCTGCCTTTACATGCTAGTCTACCTTTCTACAGTGGCCAAAAATAATTAATCGCTTCTCCTGAATTGGTTAAACATTTAAATCGTGGCTGAATTTACTGTTGAGCAATGTTCTGTCACCTTTAATAGTGACGTTCTATGTAAGGCTGCGTCACAATTGATTCGTGGGAAATTTCAAATCCTATGCAAGGGTCAATAAAAATTGTATTGTTTTTTAGGAAAACAACAGTGGCCATTCGACAGAAAAAAAGAGCTCCCATCATGGGAATGTGTAATTTCCACGACAAGCTTAATGTTTGCGAACACCTACAAGCAGTACCCGAACGCTCCGTTGAGCAGGGATGCACTTTGACCTGACTTGCTTGGGGAATTATTATCTTTGTTGACTTCTTGGCAGAGCGGTGTAACGTGCTGCGATGACACGTGCAACATTTGCGTGGCTGACTGCTAGGTTGTCAGAACATGTTTAAGTCGAGGACAGACCTTGCATGCTCAGTAGCTTTAAAAAGGATGAGCTCTCCGGACTGGCCACCACCGTCCTCCATTAGCATCTTCACACTGCACATTGTTTCTTTAGAGGTCAAATATTTAAACTTAATCTCAGCAATAATAATACATTACAGTCCTTTGTCAATCTACTTTACTATCATACAATTCTAATTATCCTGAGGCAGTCCTCTACATGTAAAGCATAATTTTAGTAGCTTAGAACGAATTAACAGCTGTACTTAATAAGCAAATGAGGGATAAGATATTATAGTACATCCATTTTCATTATACTACACAACTTCAAGGTCTTCAGCACGGGCGATTTCAGCTAAATTGATCAAGCAATTTTAATCATCTATACGGCCAAAATTGCTATTTATCTCTCGCAATTATTTTCAATAATACACTGACGCCATGTTAATTGCGAAACACATTTTCACGTGGAACGCGAGGAGGGTCCAGTGTACCACCACCTTGCAACGGACAATTACTCTGTAATAAGACATCAAAAAGCTATTTGACTCAATAGCCGTTATTTCACGCTAAGCGGTACACGCTGTTATATTCACTGCACAGTAGTAAATTCAAATGTCTCATCCTCAAAGCTGAAACATACCGACTCAAACGACAAACGAAATGTAACGACATATCTATGCTTTGTGTAGGCATTGGTGACTGGACAAAATATGCATCTTGGTACTGTATAGACCTTCCAACTGTTCGTTTCAAGGAATTAATTGACAGCCATCTGGAAATCCACTGCTGGATGAAAGCCTCTCTATGCCACGTCATTCATGGGCGTTTGCATGTGACCTGTTTAAATCGCGAAAATTTACATGTGAGGGTACAGTATTAGTCAAATACGGCATTGTACCATTGAAAAGTTATCGCTTCACTTAAGTCACGCTTTATGGAAGTTTACAAGTGGGTAAAGAAACTGAACTGTCGACCGCATGACAACAAGACTCAGTATGGAGTCCACTTGGTGCCTTAAGACTTTTGACCATTCCATTTTACTGATGTAGGTTTCTACGGATCGACGGAAGATGACTGCCTTCCAATCATGGATTTCACGTATGAAAACATTGCACATCTCAGACACAAATACCGCATACAGAGCAATGTAACACTCACAATGTGTTAACATTCTTTTCACAAATTATCACAATAATAAAAATCACCATGTATTGAATAATAGTTCACGAAACCTCAAAAGTAAAAAAACAGATTGCTTCTACCAACAGTTACCCAGCAAAAGGTAACATTGGACCCTTTTAAGTTATTTTTTTTTGTACTCGATTCAGGCTAGAACACTGTAGAAGCATCTTTTTAGTGCATGCGGTTTCATGGAGAACGCTTAATTACTAAATCAAAACCAGTCCCGGCATGTCTATTGCCATACGCCCTTGACTAAAAGGCTTTACAAACAGTGCATAGCATATAGAAACCACGCTACAGACAAATGTTTCCAATTACATTATTACGCCCCGCAATTGCTTTTCGCTGCACCAAAATCAATTAAATTCAATCTCACCTCCAATGTAAACATAAACAATCCGCACCGTACATTTGACACTTAAACGTCACTCGTAGAGCTGCCGGCAACAACGTGGACTGTGCGATAAGGCGTGAGAAGTAGGATTTACAGCGGCAATGTTTGGAGGGACAACGATCTCTCTCTCGGCCCGCGAGCCACCCACAGTATGTATGCACGGACACCGCGAAATTACATGCGGGCAGCCCGAGAGGGTAGGGGGGGTGAAGGTGAGCCACCGGCTGCCGTTTAAATTCACTTAGCAAAGGAATGTTACAATGGAATCCGCTAAGCGAGCAATCAGGCATTGCCTTACAAGTCACAACAACGTGCTCAGCGTGCCCGACGCATACCATCGTGCACTATATAAGGCGATATGACGGCTTTTTGAATTAGTATGCGAATGTTTTATTAGAGCTACACCATGTTAGGGAAAACGTGTTGCATGACGACAGCGCTCATCTCTTGCCCAAATGGAGTGGTAGCTCTGTGGGGAAAATGACCTCTGCGACGTAAACCCAGGGTTGTGGATATAACTGGGTGGTTGTGTTAAATTGGAAGCACGTGTGTCGTCCTGTAGGGACTTCACGTGTGCTGATAAGACATTGATCTTTGCCAGGTGTTGCCAGGGCACGTATACAAAGCGGG
>JAZEWT010000004.1:6628056-6643156 GCA_036362905.1 Mordacia mordax
GCAGATAGATACTCATCTCATTGTAAGAAATCGCTTCATCCTATACAGGGTCGCATATGTTATCAAAGCTTCCTGTTTGCATATTTTGCCACAAGTATGTGTGGCTTTTGCAAACTAGACACATTGTGAAATGTGTCTATTTTATTGTTTTCAGATCTTAACACGTGTATAATTGACAAAAATGGTAAAAAGCTGTTCTACTTATTACATATGTACACTGGCAAAAAGTACCCATAGCTTAAACATCAGAACAGTTCAACTAAAAGTCAAACAGCAGCGATAAATTATAGGACATAAGAGTAATCAAAAAATAAATAATTTCTTAAACAAACAAGGAAGGAACATATGTTCCCGAGTAGGTGCGGATCGGAAGAGAGCCAACATCCCGGCACGGTACCACTGAGGCGCATCAAGTCAAAGCCGGAGGAAGGAACATATTTTCCCAAGCAAGCGCAAGTCGGAAAAGCGCCAACATCCCAGCACAACAACATTGAGCCGCAATAATAGTCGTAGCCGGACGACTTGAAAGCTCTACGGAACAAGTGAGTTTTCAGACAAGATTTGAAGATGCCCAAAGACTCAGCTGAACGAATCTCCAGTGGAAGGGCATTCCAGAGTCTTGTAGCAGCGCGCAAGAATGCTCTAACTCATCGAATGGAGGTGCGACCTGGGCACATACAGCAGCCTGTATTGGAGGATCGAAGTTGTGGTGTTGAAGAGGGTGCCTGAAGTAGGTCACGGATGTATGCCGGAGCTGTGCCAGTGAGAGCCTTGTAGGTGGTGAGGATCTTAAATTTAATCCTGTATTTAACAGGTAACCAGTGGAGAGACATCAGTACTGGGGATATGTGATAATGGGTGTGCTCGTGAGGACTCGAGCAGCCGCATTCTGTATACGTTGGAGACAATGAATCAGGTAGGCAGGGGAACCAGGAAGCAGTGCATTGCAATAATCGATTCGTGAGATGAAGATGTGTATTCGCTTCTCAGCGTTAGCAGGTGACAGGATGTTGTGCAGTCTGGATATATTTTTGAGATGGAAATAGGCTATCTTCGTCACCTTGTTGATGTGTCTCGAAGGTGAGTAATAAAGTCACACCTGGACTCCGGACTGCCTTAGCAACTTCAATAGTCTGGTCGTCAAGCATTAATTGAATAGGTTCAGCTTTGGACAACTGGTGCGGGGTTCCGACAAACAAAACTTGTTTTGTCGCCATTTAGTTTTATAAATTTTGAATTGAGCTAGGCCTTCACAGTTGACAGTGAGGATGACATACAAAGACCAGATGCAGTGATGGACAGGTATTTACACGCCGAGTCACACCAACACCCCAAAAAACGAAAAATACTGTACACCCTATCCTACTGGTCCAAAACAGACTAAAATATCTAAAAGACCAGCTACCACATTTGCAACAAGCACTATTTAGCAATGGGATACACAAAAACAGAGATCTAACTCGCCAAAATAATAAAGCTGACAAACCAAGAAAATGAGGACACCAAAACCCACGCTTTCCTGCCACGTCAAGGACACCACAATCAGTAAATGTCGACAAATACCACATAAAAACCACCTTCGCAGCCCATTAGAATATACCAAACTCAAATCACCCAAAGACGACTTCCATTGCAGGCGTGTATTGAAATTCCATGCAGAAATTTAGTTGACACTAGTCAAACTGGCAGAACGCTCGTAACTCGGAAGCACAAACACGAAGCTGCAGTATGTTTACTGCAAACAGAGAAATCGGGACCGGCAGCCCACACCGCAAACACAATCGATTTTGAAAAAAATGCATATACTAGCTGCAATCGGCCATGAACGCAAGATAAATCGTGAAGCAATTGATATTCACAATACACCAAAAATTAGGAACAGCAAAAAAATTTAGAAAACTCAGCCAAACATTTAACAGCCAGCTTGAAAGCTACCAGTTAACATCCCTGAAAATTAACTCCGTGCAAACAAGGCAGACATCTATGACAAACAAATGTCATTTCAAGCTTTACACTCGGGGTGGGATCGGATGAATTCAAATTAAGACACTGGAACCCGGGAAAGAGGGGTGGTATTTGTAAGTGGAAAACGCAAGCTATATATTTAATACAGCAGAGTTCACTCATGTAATGATGTAGTGGGTACATACAGGGTACTCATAGTACCCACATAAATATAGGAGTGGGTACATACAGGGTACTCATAGTACCCACATATATATAGGAGCAACAGGCACAACACACACACTGCGCCTGAGGATGCCTCTAACGTGAGGCGAAACGTCGCGAGGAGAGGCAGCGAACGACGCGGCTGTCCCGAGAGAGCAGCTTTTCGAAGCAATCATCAGAGTTCACCCAGTCACACTCAAGTCATCGAACTTTAAATGCCTCCAACACTGGGAGCGAAACGTCGCAAAGGAGCGCACAAGGGGATCGCTCCAAAAACAGCTTTGGCAAGCAATCATGCAGTTATCTGTGAAAAGCATCAGTACAATTAAATTACACAATAAATAGTGACCATATATTAAATATATATTTTAAAACTTGGCACAAACTCATTAAGGCATCTTACATTTTCTGGGATTCCAAAATGCAACAATCCCATCTAGCCGATGCAAACTTAGCGATCACTGAACTTGTCATTTGGGAAGATTCCTCTACTTAGGCTACCATTTCATCGCCTCAACCACCAGCCATAAAATTTAATTCATGTTTATTAATAATTACATTTAGAGCGCTTTTCACCCGAGGGTCAGAAAGCTCTGCACAGAGCTGCACAGCCCAAAATACCCAGTGAGCTTGCAAAGCTCTGGATGCGGGATTTATGACACGTTTGAACTGACCATCGCAACGTATTAAAATAGGTTTCCAACGCCCATGGTCTTCCATACTGTTGATTTGCCCTTCATGTCGTTGCCGACATCCAATTCTCTCCACAGCGCTGTGCAGTGATTTGTGACCCTCAGGTGAAAAACGCTCTGGAAGTGCAATTATCTATTCCTGTTAAATTCCTCTTCTTTAGACTTTTTGTTCACATTTCGAAGTGTTATTTGCAAAACAAATTTCCTAAAACTAAATGGTGGCAAAACAGAAGTTTCGCTTGTCAGAACCCTGCACCAATTGTCCAAGGCTGAACTTATTCATTTGATGCTTGACAACCAGACCATTGCAGTTGCACAGGCAGTCCAGTCTTGGTATGACTCTTGATTCCTCACAGCTTCAAAACACACATCAACCAACAAGGTGATGAAGGTAGCCCATTTCAAGCTCAGAAATATAGCCAAGCTGCGCAACATACTGTCACCCGCTGCTGAGGAAAACTCATCTCCTCAAAAATCGATTACTGCAATGCACTGCTCCGTGGCAGCCGTGCCTACTTGAGCGTGTGCAAAATGCGGCTGCCAGCCCTCACTTGCACACCCATCCACAATCATATATCCCCAGTGCTGATATCTCTCCACTGGTTACCGGTTAAATGCGGAATTGAAATCAAAATCCTCCGTCTCACCCACAAGGCTCACTAGCGCTGCTCCAACATACACCCGTGACCTACTTCGGGCACCTTCAACACAACTTCAATTCTCCAATGCAATACTTTATGCTTGCTGCATGTGCCCAGATCGCACCTCCGTTCCATGGGTGACAAGGCCTTCTCACGCGCTGCTCCAGACTCTGGAATGCCCTTCCATTGGAGATTCGGTCAGCTGAGTCCCTGGGCATCTTCAAATCTCGTTTCAAGACTCACTTGTTCCATAAGGCTTTCAAGCCTTCTAGCTAGGACTGCTGATGCGGCTCAATGTTGTCGTGCCGGGATGATGGCTTTCCACCGACCTGCGCCTGCTCAAGCACACTGTTTGTGGAACAATTTCTTTTCCACCTTTGTCGTATAATTTGCTATTTGATTCAGTTGAACTGTCCTGTTGTTGTTATGCCATTCTCTCCGGTCTGTGTAGTGCTTTGTGACCATCGTAATTATCAGTACACAACTGGTCATTTAACCAATAACTTAATTTTGTCAACAGGACGTTATTTACTTCAATACGTTTTCAATGGCAATATTTTGCAGTTGCTAGTTATAAAAGAGACTGAAACTGTAACCATCCAAGGGAGTAAAAATCCAAATGGATTTTACATAACTCAGTTGTTGGCCACATTAATAAATTGGAACCATACAAATAATGCCAAGAAGTGAATGTCCACTGGACTCAGGGACCAAACAGCTGTGAAAACTGGGCAATTTAAGAAAACATGCATCCATGATTAAAACACATTCACTTTATTGAATAACCGGTTATCATTTGCAGCAAATAAATTCGTTTTTACTGCAACCTTTCAAACCTTTCGGTGCAGTTTGTATCAAAACCAGCATTCATCCACTAAAAATGAAAACTAAAATGTCAATACTTCGTTCTTTACTGTGACAACTTTCAACAATCAACACCAACAATCTTACAAAAGATACAATGTCAATACTAATGGGAAAGACAGCCAAAATGTAGCATTTTCTATGAATGCTGGGCAGTGGAGAAGCACAGTTTGAGGGTGTAAGGGTATGGTCCATCTGAAAAGACAAAAAGGCAATCCCACATGACTCTCTCTGGAACAGAAATTTTACAATTGATGCCCAAAAATATTCTTAGTTGGGTTGTCAACGTTTACACAAGTTTAGCTAATGCTTTATTTTGATATTTCCCGCAATAATGCCAACTTTCCATTCCGTATATTGTAAAAGCATTGACCGACGATAAGCTGTTATACAATAATCTTAAACCACTTCTCACTCTCTGCAATTACACCAAAGGCTGCACATGCAGCAAGTGTTACTATGGTGTTATTGTAATTAGCACCGTTTAACATTAAGTGCGCAACAAAGCAAATGACCAAAGGTGTTCCAATCATGCAGCACCTCTCAAATTTTACTTCAGAAATGCCATAATAACCAACTTACTTGCATTCTTTAGGGAATGATGGTTGATGCAAGCCAGAGCTTCCATGGCATCATTCTTGTTCTCCCACTCCATCAGGCCAGACATACTCTTATCACCTGGACACATGCATGGATCATCAATCATGTAGCCACCTGGGTCAGAACGTTACACCATTTGCCAAATTTTACTGTGGCGTTTACTTGTGAGCATATGTTGCCATCAGAAGGCTTTCTGACTGTTGAGTCAGCTTATGGAGTGACCAAATAAAGTCATCTACAAGACAACTTTCTCAAGGTTTTCCCCCATAGCATAAGAACATTGTGGAGAAACGGGTGTAATGCTGTGATACAAGTGCTGATTGTATTGTAGATGTACAATGCTTAATTATTTTGTGCCATGCTATGCTGCAGTAAAAATAAGTGTACTGTGCTACTTACTTTTTCCAGAGAATGCCTTGAAAGAAATGGGCCTGGCAATTGACAGTTCATCACACAGCTGCAGCGACAAAACACTTTCATGTTAGAACTGACAATAGTTAACTTGATTCAGTCAACCATTAATGATTTAACATTCTGTTCAATGGTCTGTCTCAACTATACGTTAGCCAGGACAAATCAAAACATCCATTAACAAGCTGGCAGCAGCCTTTTCATATACTTCAGATTATTGTTTGCAATGCGACTATTTTAAGTACACATGGTCAACAATTTTTTTAACTTTAAACCTTTTGAATATAAGTCGTAATGGTATTACATCGGGACAACGGATGAGAGGTCTTGTGCATTTTTAGTGAAAAAAACTTTGGTAAGGTCACCTGAAATGTTTATATACTTTGTAACAGTTAAAGGAAATTAAATTACAGTTTAACATTTGACCTGTCATTGGACTATGGCTGTCACCACTGAATCAATGTCAACAGCCTGAGCATAAAAACATATTCTTGTTTAAGCCACCAACCTTTGACTCATACCTACATTTCGATTAAAACAATTAACTTAGTTTGTCAAAACTGAAGAACCAAATGCACTCCCCCTTTAGCTGCTATCAAGCCAAAGGACCGTGGAACAAACCTCCATAAATATCTCAGCCGTGATGTCCATGGGTGCATTGAAGAAGTGCAGCACTGTGGTAGGCTGCTGGATGCGGTTCTTGGCTGCCTTTTCGGCATTGGCGAAGCGATTGTTGCGAGAACCTGTGAAGTCCTTGTAGCTGTTGGTGCCATCCGGCAGCTCGTATGCCTGGCCCGGCACAATCGATTGCTGCTTTGACACACTGAAGGGATGAGGGTGAGGGAGGCAACAGATAATGTTCAAACTTAACAATCGGCAATTTCAACAAAGGCCTTGGACAGCACTGAAGGTCCTGATAACGACCTGTATGACAAGTTTTTAGTCATGGATTTATCAGTTAGCTATATTTGGCTGTCTTGGAATGTGTCACTTGACCTAAGCATTTAAAAAGCATTTGCTTTGAAGAGAAATCAGTATCCAATTATGTTAACAGGATAGGACGTCACAATTAACTAAAAATCATGTTAAAAAGGCATTCGCTCTAAAGAGAAATCAGTATCCAGTTACATTAACAGGATAGGATATGTTCACAACTAATATAGCATGTTGAAAAGGCTCACCAGAGGTTGATTTTCTTTCCGAATATCTGAGACATGTTGAGATGTGAAACCGCCCTGTCCACGGCATACGGATCTCCCATCTCGACCATGGCGGCTCCCGGCTTGCTCTTCAGAAACTTAACCTACAAGTTCATTTCAGTATCAGTACCCGCTTAATCCTGTACACAGTCATGAGTATCCAGAGCCTATCCCGGCACACAGGGCTAAAGGTGGGGTTTTACCCAGGATGTGACGCCAGCACATTGCAGGGCATCTTTTTTTCAGGGCAACTTACTCAGCAGAACAATTAACCAAGGCAGCAGCATATCTTTGTACACATTGGTACAAGCAGACCATAACCCAGTTCAGCATTATGTAGCTAATAACATCTGGTGCTGTAGTTGGTAATAATGTATTAAGAGGTGGAGGATTAACAGATATTTACCATTAAAAAGTTAACTTTCCATACAATGCATATTCGTAAAAAAGTAAATTTCTACATTCCCCCTCCAGATGATGGGAGAAAATCTCTCAGGTTAAATGCATAAACCAAGTGCATGACATTTACACATTACATTTGCACCATGACTGCATCTTGTAAAAGACACGGGACTCTTTTCCAAGCAGACAAAACATTTTAGAGAGCGCACCTTCTCGACGTTGCCGAAGAGGCAGAGGATGTTAAACACGCGGTCGCAGTTGATACGCTCGGGGTCGAAGCCGTACACCATGAGGACCTTGTTACCGGCCTGCTGGTTCATCATGGCCTGCATCTGCATGTGCTGGCCCTGGGGGCCCTGAGGCCCACCCTGATTACCCATGACCATTCCTCCTCCCATGCCCATTCCTCCCCCCATGCCCATTCCTCCACCCATGCCCATGCGGCCGCCGCCTGAGCCGTTGCCGTAGCCGACACCTGGTGGTGGTGGCTGCTGGTAGCCTGTCCCACAAAAACACAAGGGGAGGGTGGGCAGGGGTTACATCGAGAATGGATTTCAAAATCCACTCTTAAAACAGATTTATCACAAATGCCATCTGCACTCATGTTTGTGCACCTTTTAATAAGATCCCAAAACCCAGCATAAACAATTTGGAGTTTACTACGGAGTAAATATTCTGCATTTATATGTAAACAAAATATACCCAAAACACAACTTAATTGGCAATCCTTTCAAAAACATTTTAACTCATACTTCGCAATTGTCAAAAGCAATAGGTATCTAGGGTATATCTTAACACCAATTCCAACTCAGAAACAAGCTAAATTAAATGTTCGTAGGCAGCTTTTAAGCAATCTGTCACAGGCAGGTGGTGTAATCAACATAACAGTATTAGTAACAAGGGCCTTACCACCATAATCTCCACCACCATAAGCATTTGCTTTGGGATGGTCACCTAGGAGAGCTGCTTGCTTTGCTGGCATCATCGAATTGTCAACTGAAATAAAAAAAATAGGCTATTAAAACCAAAATTTCCAATCCATCACCATATGCACCCACAGGAAATGTACTAAGTGCCTAATGCTGCAAAAATAGTAAAACCCAAATATTCACTATGCACACAGCACAATAGTAAATACATTAAAGAATTTATGCTCTCACTCCACAAGGCAACATAACACCTCACATCTGTCAACAGCAGGAATTAAAACCGCAGAGTTCACATGGAACAACATAAGATTACAACAATCAACCACACAAAATACAGTGCATAAAAAATAAATGCACATCTTGCAAGAAGAAAAAAAGATAATTTATTGTCGGTGTACAGATGCACAACAAATTGTTCCGAGATGCGGCGTCAGCAAATGTTCGTGGTGGCCTCCTGCAATGTTGCTTGTTCTTACCGAGTCTACGCTTCGACAGGAACAAAAAGTTGCTCAGAGATGGGCGTCATCTTATAACCCCTTGCAAGAGGATGCAACAGAAAGGCTGGTGCCTTCTTTCCTGTGTCACAGCAGCCACACTCGTTACAAACGCACCCCGCGTTTTCCGTGCCACCACAGACCTCACTCTTCAGTGATCCTTTTCGTTTGGGGCTTAAAATTGCTCAAAAAAGGGGCAAAATGGCATTGAAACTTGTTTATGCTCATCTTTTATAAAGCAAAGCAGCTCTGTAATACGTGCCACTTTTGGCACGAGCAGTGTGCATGTCAAACAAACCATTTAATCAAGTTTAAATATCAGTATCCAGGTAAAAGAAATACCAGTATCAAGAATTTTTTTTCGAACTTAGCAATTTTAAGCTCCCAAAACCTTGCTACACGCGCTATTCTCTTTACTTCCATCTCCATTCGTTGTGAATGCGGGGTTTTGTTGTCCATTTTCTGAAAGTGTTCCTGGCGTCTCCATGGCAATGCTGATGGTTGCTGGTCTGTGGCACCGTGTCCCCCGGTGTCTGCAGCTGGATGCAGGTATCAAGAGGCCTCTGCGAAGCAGCCGTGATGGTTGCAGTGCAGCAGATGCAGTGTGCTGCAGGGTCGTGTGCTGCACCGAGTGTTCCATGACGTGGAGTTGCAGGCGTGCGCACGGGTTGGGCATGCGTGAGCAGCGTGTTGTTGGTTGCTTGGCCCCAGTGCGTGTGCCTCCAAGTGGAGATGAGGATGTTGCTGATGTCGCTGTTCTTGTTGTTGCTGTTGCTGCTGGGTGCTTGATTGCTTGTATGTTGCTTGCAAATTGTCTCCGTGCATGTGCTTCTGTGTGCAGCAATGCTTGCAGATGCTCCTTGTGTTGATGTTGGAGTGACGAAAATGCTCTTCCAAGTGGTTACAATAGGTGACAAAACCAAACCAGAAAGTCTCCCTTGATAATGTGGCAAGACTTACCTGTTTTAGAAACAAATATCTTTACGAGACCATGAATGCACTCAGGTCAAGGATGCCACTTTCCTACTTATGTTCATTTTCCGAGTAAACCTTTTAAATCCCATTGTTATATTTCCATTCATAAAGATGGCTCTGGTGACATCCTCCATGACACCAAAGCCACAATGAGCAGAAAATGTAGGACGTTTTAACCATAGGAAAAAAATGGAAAAATTAGCCTAAAAAACGTTCAGCATCCACCTCAAATAAGCCAGTGAAAGCTGGCATCTATTTGCCATCAACTAAACCACCTTGGAAAAACTTTAAAAGGCCCAACTTGATGGTCCCAGAATGAATGTGCCATCTACAGCCTAAAATATCCTATGCACTATACTGTACGCTGAGCAAATCAAGTCTAAAATGCAGCCACTTATAGAAAATGCATGTTGCGTGTGCTGAGGACCACTGCAGAATATTGCACCATTTCAATGGGATATGCTCAATTGGATTAATGAATACCCATCGTATGCCATATGGATCCATTAATACATTGTTTCCTCACAATGGTTGGAAGAACAAGGTATTACATAAACAATGTGCCTACAGAGTAAACTATGCAAGCTAAGGTAGTCATTATCATTACCCAATTAATCCTATACAGGGTCGTGGGAAGCCAGACGGCACCCCGCAAACACAGGACGCAAGGCAGGGCTATACCCATGATGTGACGCCAGTACATCGCAAGGCATGGGGGCAATTTAGTAAGCAAGTCAAGTAATATAGGCAAGTGTGTCTTCAGACGGTGGGAAGAAACCGGAATACCAGGTTAAAACCC
Organism: Mordacia mordax; assembly: GCA_036362905.1. Taxonomy (NCBI): domain Eukaryota; kingdom Metazoa; phylum Chordata; class Hyperoartia; order Petromyzontiformes; family Petromyzontidae; genus Mordacia; species Mordacia mordax. The sequence continues at coordinate 6,638,232 of JAZEWT010000004.1, forward strand.
AAGGGAGTATGGTTTAAATAGCTAAGAATCTTCCGAGTGACATGACGCACAGATGTAAAAGGAGCCAGTTCTAGCATGTGCGCATTTGATACAAATCAGATTGACATAAAAAAATATCCTATGTGGCAACTAAATACTGTAGATTGTAAACTGTGTACTGTGCTTCAAGACAATGTGCACCACTTTTTTGCATCAAATTCTGCAGTGCAATAGCAATTTTATTAGATCCACAAGAACACTGCATACTTTCCCTACGTAAATAACGCAGATTCATAAACACAACACAGCAATGCAGAGTGGAGAAACGTTTCCAATTCAAGCATATTCCATCACGCTGTGCACCCCCTGGCGTGAAAAGCGACGTCATTCCACACCTTCCACAGGAGGCGTTAACGCTGTCAAGAGACTGCAACTGTGATATACGTCTAGTTATGGTCTTACCTTGTTTGAGGCCAGGGTTGGTGTAGTCCCAAGTCTCAGAATCATTTTTAAACACATTCAGACGAGTTGGCTGTAGACAAAACACAGCAGGTAAAGAAAAAAAATATTCCCAATTATTAAGAGCTTATTGGGCTTCAAAGCTAGATAACTGCGTGCGACTCAAAGTTATAAGCTTATTAAACAGCCATCATCACTGGTCAACATGCAACTTGCGGTACCAGTCATTCCATCTGCCCGCCCAGGTTTGGCGTGGGTGCCTGACGATGCAGAATGTAATTATCAGCGAAACGTCGTATCTTTTTTGTAAAATATTGTGGGGTCGCTTTTCAACACACCGGGGAGTTGAGATAGTAAAGGACTTGGCGCGTGTTCTGTTCACGTGACAACCCCTTACTGATTGGCCGTGTCGGGTGGTGGAGGGTTAAACGACACTATTTTATAATTTTCTATGTGACCTGACCCAAAAATGAATTTGGTCAATAATACTGGTCATTAAAGCCTTCGAAGTAAAGAATGCAACTTGCAGTTGAAATTTAAGTCCGTGGATAATTCGGCTCTTTATCGCCCTGAGATGACGATAGAACTGCTGCTTCTGCCCTTTATTGGAAGTTACTTGCTTCCTGTTTTATGATTAAATTGTCTCCTCGGCGTAAATCCCAGACGTGACTTAAAACAGCCATTCACTTGCACGTGTTAAGCATGTTCGTGTCATATAAAGTGCTGCCCTTGATTATACACCTTCCAAAGTTCCTCCTTAATAGCTGCCCTCAGGTACTTCGCATATCTAACGTGCGAAGCAGCCTATGGCAATGTTACTTACCTATGTCGCCAAATGAAACTGAACTGATAACCCTGCAGTGCATGAGTGAATTTCCATCAATGGCTCAGGGCTGTAATAGATTGATTAAAAATACTCCACGGCTTCATAAAGTGGCAAGCGAGTTTGACTTTAGACAAAAGTTGCCAACTATGGAAAATGAGGCAGTCGTGGCCAGCAGAGGGCAGTGCAATATCCGGTTAATCTGATTTCTATACTTCAATACATTTTCCTCATCTTCACCTTTCACAAACCAATAGCCGAATAAACCCACAACATACTCAAGTGGGCAAGCCCTCATCCAGCAGTACTGACATGTGCATTAAGTATTATTGCTCATCCAGTGAAAATCATTGAAGATTTTAAATGTTAAATTGTAAATATTTCGTGACTGGACGAAGCCCTAAGGTGTGAGTGAGATTCGTGAATGTACAAAGCATGAGTTATACTTGCCTTTGCATACTCCACTTTAAGAGTACAGCAGCCGGAATAAATGTCCGCACCATTCAGAGACGACTTTGCTCTTTTGGCGCTTTGAACTGAATCAAACGTGGCCAAATATTAAGGAAAATACAACTCTTTCATTTTAACACAATACATTCAACATCCTACAGAACACATGTTAAATATGCAAAGAATAGACCTGTAAGTTAAATGCTGTTTGCTACTTTTGTTTCAGTAAAACATGCTCAATAAGAAAGGATATTCCACCATGGCCTGCAGGCCATTCTTCCTGAAGATCACAATGCGCTGCACAGGCCCACACGGGTTGCAAATGGTGTACAGTACATCCTGCAAAAAAAAAACAGATGGAGCACACATTCAGGCTGGGAAAATTTTCCACAGATTTCAAAGTAACATAAGTAAAAAAAACAATTAAGTGAATTATCTGGAATGACCATGCAAGGCATCAATGCTTTCCAAAACCAACATAAGGTCTAATCGTCACAACTGTATTCAACTCAATTGATGACATTCAATGGTAATATACTTATACGCACCAGAAAATACGACTTCAGCTGCCTCAAATGAACAAAAAGATAAATACCATTTCCTCAGTGAGACCATTCATGTAACTTAAAAAGGTCGGAAATTCATTTGCACTTGGTGCACCTGAAATATTATTTACAGCCAGCAACTGTAAAAGAGTAATTCCCACCGTAGTAATGGGGTAGATGGGGTTTAGGATGGTGAAGAGCAGGATGTGGTTACTGTTGCGGTTGTCCTCAGGTCCTCCAGGGCGAGAAATCTTCTGGCTGGTGGAGAAGTTGAAATAGGCGGGCTGCCCGCACACGTAGATGGAACCCGTGGATGAGTAGTTGACGCAGCTGCGGGCGTTCTCCAGGTCTTCAAACTCCACCAGCGCCTGACGCTTCTTGGGCATCATCACGACATAGCTGTACATAGGGGGTGGTTTAATTCGAAACACATGTCAATTACTGTTCATTTTAGCAATGTACCCTGTTATTTTAAAGTGGCCTATGAAATTGGGGCAGTGACAGTTGATCTGCTACCAGTGATTAGATCCCATTAAATTATTTGAAAATGCAAGCAAGTTGATTGGTTGAATCAGGTCAAATTATTACAGATTAGCACAGAAGTTGATGGCCATATTTGGGCTGTAACAATGTAATTTGATCTTAAAAGTGGCCTGATAATTAATTATGATCTGTTGATTGATGTTGCACGAAATGTTTATTTGAAATATTTCATACAATAGATAAACTTTTACATCTGCAAGAGACGGGACGCTTGGATGGGAGTCGATATTTGAAAGGGCATACTAATAGATTCAATCAGGCTAAGTAATGTAAAATTGATAAAGGCCAATGCTCAATTGATCGCAGAGGCTGCGATTGAGTACATTTGTTTCCGAGTTGCGTTTATTTTATACAATTCTACATGTAATAATACTTTCATAGTGCTGAGTTAAAAACAAGCACATTTCTAAGACTTCATTTGAAAATATGTAAAGATTTCTGATTAGTTAAGTTTGTAGAAAGGAGGCTTATCCAGGGACATTACTGCTTCGTTTGTTTAATAATTATTTTATTGCTTATTTTATGCTCTTCCTTAAGTTACAGCCAGTGTTTAATTGTCAGTTGTAATGCTCTGCTGTTGTTATTGACAGGGCTTTGTGACCCTCGGGTGAAAAGTGCTCCAGAAGTGCAACTTTTATTATTTATTCGTGTCGTTTTCAATATACGGTACTAATAATGGGCTACAAATGGTGTCAGAAATACGAGAGCGGTAATTCTTTTAATCCAGCGATAATCAGCCACTTAAGGGAAACGGGACAAAAATTAAAATTACGTGAGCGATTACAATTAAGGCTGAAAAACCCCTGTGCTCGGCGTGGCCGAGACGTCACTGTGATGCAGCTTCCATCCAACGCCAAACTTGAGACAAACGGCAGATAAAGACGTTTTTTTTAACCTTTTGTATTGTCCACCATTGCTTGTGCAATTAAACGTGGCATCGTAAAAACTGGAATTTCCCAGCTCTATTTCAATGCCAGGTTCATAAAGATCAATTAAGCGCGCGTCCACTTTATGCGGCAACTTGCCGCCGCGTGGTTGGTTACCTGATTGGGCCAAAATGCTGCACGGCCTCCACGAGGTCCGACTCGAGGGCTGCGTCCGAGAGTCCTCGCACGTGCACCACGGCCGACGGTGGGGGCTTGTGTGGGTCCTCAAATGTGTCCTGCGCACAACCCCGGCCAACAACCACTTTGTAAAGCCGACGCTTATTACGAATTTAATGCTCTTCATTCGTTGTAGGACCCTGACGTTTTATAAATTATTACGTTGGACAGTTCGATCTTTTTTTTCCCCGCAGTAATTCAGCATTCAGAGATTACATGTCCAGTTGGCATTTTCTGTGTTGACTACACATTGGAGAAGCGGACCCAAAAATGTCTGATTCTCGGCCACGGCTAACATCAATAGCAAGTGATATGTGAAAGCTACTTGTGTTAAAGGGCTTTAAATCTCAAGCTGGGAAAAAATGGTTATACCTCGATTAAAAATCATTACATTCGGCAGTTTAATTTTTAATCTAAAGTGTGCGGGAGATATTCGTTCTCACATCACCGCGGACAATGCGTTTTTGTATGGATTGAAATTGTTGTTTCATAAACGTTTAAAATCATAATTTACCAAACAAAGCGAGAAATAATAATAGCAGCACTTCTAGAGAGTTTTTCACCCGAAGGTCACAAAGCTCTGCAGAGCTGCTTACGACCTTTAAGCGATACCCACGAGGCTATTTTGGCGACCATTGTGTGAAGGGCGCTTAAAAATGTCCATTAAACAACACGTATTGCTCGACAAAAACAGCCTTAACTTGATACGGTGCCGTTATATCGCTCAGCGCCCCGAGAAAACGCACGTTAAGAAAACGACTTTAACAGATCAAGAACGGCCAAAGTTTTTAATCAAAATGCTGTTCAACCGAATCTACGCGGCTCACGCGTCGACCCAAGGCACGGCGCGACGCCACTCGCTGTCGGCACGGTCGCATCAACATTCGCCTGTCTCCCTTATTAAGGCCACACGACATTGGGCACACGTCGTCATCGCGCCGCGCTCGAACTTGCCGCTTAATATTAACATCACAACCTGCTGAACCAAAATTAAAACACATCCCACAACCACAGAGCCGCACA